>MU226306.1:105158-136826 GCA_018584345.1 Thuja plicata
GCACAAATATGGAAGGGTGGTCTATCCAAAGTCAAGCCTCACAAGAGTTGATTTTCGTCCAACTTGGAAAACCAACTTTTTGGAAGGGTCACATGGTCAACTAGAGGCTATCCTAGGGTTAAAATGGCCCTTGACTATTGGTATAACAAGTGGGATACCTAAAAATGACCCAACACACCCCTGGACACTTCACAATCCCCTCAAAAAGTCCACTTTAAGAGTAATTTCGAAATTCTAATGAGATGACCACACTCTCATCTCCCAAACCAAGGTATTTATATGGGGATTCACTAATGTACTAATCTAGGTAGGTGGACAACCATTCTCAAGTTGACATGTCATGGCCTTAAGTAAAAAACACAAATGTCAAATGACACACACAACATTTACACATCACTAGGCCATGTCATATCCACTTAGGTAAAACTCACAAAGAATTAAGAAATACATTTAAGGATTACATTTCCACAATCAACCAAATACATTTACGAATAAAATTATGAAACAACGAGGTCTTGTCTTTCATTAGACACAACCTTGGCTCAAACTGAGTTCACATATCTCTTTGTTTGGTTCTTCGAATAAATTTCATGGTTTTTTACCTGCACACTCAATTCAAATATCAGTAGTCCAAGGAGATAAATATACATCATAAAGAAATAAGAAATATTCAGAATTTAAGAAAATCATCAACATATTAAGTTTATTTCTAAATATCACAAGAATACATCAATCTCATTTTAAGCATTTATCATAAGGTAAAATTCACATTGCAAGAAATCAAAATTAAATATCTATTTCTAATAAATCCCCAATTTCATCAATAACTATAACATAATCATAATGTATTTCCAAATCAATTGTCTCAGAATAACTGTCCATAATAGAAAACATAATATAGTCCATAAGGTGCATCATAAAGCATAAAATCTATAATGTCCATAGTGCATCAAAAGTAAAGTGTCATATGCTAAATCTATCATTAAGCAGAAAATTGGAAAACTTTGGCAGGGTTCAGGGTGAGGCCTCACACCATAAATAAAACTATTCCAAACCCATACTACTTATAAGATCCTAGTGCTTTCAGAATGAATCTATGTTTTATTCAGAGCATCATTTAATTTGATCCTAGATCAAAACTTAGAGATAACAACATATACATAGATAAAATCTATGCAAATGAATTAGAAAATTAAAAAAAAAATGAGATGAACACCAAAGTAGAGATTGAAATATGGATATTTGTATTAAGTGTGAAGAATCATACTCCTGTATACAAAATGCAATCAGATATATACCACTTCAATAAACTGCTATAGACCTTCAACTTTTATTTCTACTTCTGATACCTATCTATTACAATCTACTATATCCCCTTTCCTGAAAACTTTACGTCTTTTTCACTACTCAATTTTTCAGCCCTTTCTAATGATCTTCGGAATCCTTTTATAGAGGAGGATTGCAACAAGCTACATATCAATTGGACAAGGGACAAGATATATGGATCACATAAAAGACAAACATACAAGAGATGTGATAACCAAATTGTTACAAGAATTTTCCCAAGTATTTTGCATCTGATCGCATGGTCCTTGCAATTGCTTCAAACTTGTTTTGAGGCCGCCAAATAGAATTTTTTTCCTTTGTCCCTTGATGCAAAGATATTTTATATCTGTTGTCCATCTAAATATATCTAGGGAACTGCCATCTATTGAAAATCACAAAATATCCTTTTCTTCTTAGTCACTTGCATTATATCTGCCCTTCCAAGATGTGAACACTTCATCACTAGGCCAAGGGAAGTTAATAACTTTATCTTTCTTGATGTTCAAATCATCCCACTCTATCTTTACTTCTAAAATGTTAAAGAAGGATTCTAAGATGGAGTGGAATGGAGAATCCACACATGCTTTCTAAGAAATCAAGCAGGCCATTAAGGATGCCCCTGTACTAAGAACTCCTGACTATTTAAACCGATGAACATTTTCTCTTTTGCATCCTTCCACACAATTGATGTTGTTTTATTTCAAAAAAATGAAGAAGGTTTTGAGAAGCCTATTGATTTTTTTAGCAAATAACTACAAGCTATAGAATTCAAGCATGATATTAATGAAAAAAAGCATATGCATTGGTAAAATATGTTAAAGCTTTAAGATGTTATTTGGTTGGTGAAATAGTGGTTGATTATGTTCCTTTAGCTTTAGTAAAAGACATCTTTACACAACAAGAGGTGTCAGGGAAAAGATGCAGATGGATAAATAGGATTCAAGAGTTCAACATTGACATACAAATTACAAAATTGGTCAGGGGGCTGAGGTTAGCTAATTTGATGGCTAATGTGAACTTAGATGCAAATCACATAAATGCATTAGAGGAGGAACAAAGGAATTTCATATGAACTCTTGACCATTGTGATTGGTATAAAAACATTATTTATTATTTACAAAGAATGAATTATCCTCCAAGAATGGATGAAAACAAGAGGAGAACCCTAAATTTACAAACCATCCATTTTTCCTTAATTAGAGATGAGTTATGGTGGAGAAATCCTGAGGGGATATTATTGAAATGTGTAGATAAAGAACAAGCAGACAAAATCTTGCAAGAGATGCACAATGGTGTATGTAGTGGCCATTACATGGAAAAGACCACTACACATAAACTTCTGAGACCATGATTTTGGTGGCCCACTATCTTTAGGGATGCTCATCAATTGGTAAAAAAGTGTGATTCTTGCCAACGCTTCTCTGGTAATCTAAAATTCTCTGGGAATGTACCTTTGACACTAGTTGAAGTACATGCCCCTTTTCAACAATGGGGTATTTATTTCATTAGAGAAATAGAAAATAAATATAGTAGGGGGAATTCTTGGATAATTGTGGCTACTGATTACTTTACTAAATGGGTTGAAGCAATCCCTACCAAAAAGGAAAATAGTAAAGTAGTGATGGATTTCTTGTTAAAACATATTATCACAAGGTTCAGTTGTCTAGACAGAATTCTATCAAACAATGCCATGTTTTTTAGGTCTGAGGAATGCACAAATTTTTGTGCTGATTATGGTATTCAAAAATCCTATTCTTCATCCTATCACCCACAAGGAAGTGGTCAGACATAATCTAGCAATAGAAGTTTTCTCAAGATCATTAAAAGAGTTCTGGATAAAAACAAGAAGGCTTGGGACTAAAAACTAACATTGGCTGTCTGGGCATACATGGTAACTTGAAAAAAGGAAATAGGGTGTACTCCTTTTGATTTGGTGTATGGAATCTAGGCTAGATTGCCTTAGAATAATTTGTGCAAATGTAAAAATTTGTGCAGTTGTATGATGATGACATTAACAGTGACATATAATTAAGGATCAATGACTTGACTTAATTGGATGAAACTAGGAGGGAAGCCTCTACAAGAAATGCTAAAATCCAATTACAAGTTAAGAACCTATATGATAAGAGGTCAATGCCAAGAAAGTTCAATGTTGGAGATTCTGTGCTGATGTGGAATGCTAGATTGGAGGATAAGGGTAAACATGGTAAATTTGATCCAATTTGGTTGGGGCCATATATTATTCATGAAAGGTATGGACAACATTCTTATTTATTGAAGGATCTAACTGAAACATTTTGGAATTACCAGTTCATGGACAATTCCTGTACTTCTCATTAAGTCTAATCATCAATGAACAATAGGTTGTATATAAGTTTGTTTTTCTGTAGTCTGTTATTTATTTTTATAGTTCAGGTGTCTCTCTTTTGTGCTGTGTGTATAGGTTAGTTTTCTTTCTATAGTTTGGTTTGGTATGATTAACCCTAAGATTTTGAGATCTTGCAATGCCTACAAGAGACATGCATCCCCAATCAAAGTCACTGTTAGGGCTGCAATTTTTTTTTGCCTCACTGCTAAGTCCTTTGTTTTAAAAACCCCGAGCAAGGTTCATGTTACATAAAACCTAAGTGTCACTTGTCAAATTTTGTTTTGGATGGTTGTAAACCCTAATCCTTTCATGGTTTATGTTTTCATGTTACTTTTTGGAAGCACTTAAATCTATCTTTTAAGCACGTGTTTTAAGTTCCCATGGCCGGGGCCCTTTTTGGTTTTAAGTCATGAGTCCTAATGTTTAAATATTTCTACCATTTAATAAGTCTTGGAGCCCCCATGACCTTTTTATTAAAACCCAAGTGTTGTGAAAGTTGTTTTCAATCTAATGGATGACACTTTGCCTCAAGGAAGAGATGATCACAAGATACCCATCAAGACATTACACCTGAAGAACACATGTATATGGCAGGGCTAGGCTATGTTTAAATATATCATGAAGCTCATGCAAATCCTTTTCAATCTAACTGTCATCTTTTTGCCTTGATTTAAAGATGAGGCAATATTAGTCTTCAAGGCATTACGCCTATGTGACATTTGTCCCTTCTAAGAACGTGGGGCCTATGCATTTAAAGTTAGAAAAAGGCTTGTTGGTTCTTTTTTATGCTGTGATGACTAGACAACAAACTTTTCACCTTTTGATAAATTTTAAAGAGTATCCAACTTCCGGTATTCAACCAAGACTGAAAATGACCAATTAACAAGGATGCAGATCCATCCTTCTACACTTTAGGTTCTGCAAAACCAAGGGGGGACACCCTTCAATGCCTTTAATACTCTATTTGGCATCAATCAACAACAATCTCACAAAGGCTTTAACATGATCGGGAGATACTAGGTGACCGACTAATCACCCATTGAACATCAACCTTGAAGTGGAGCATGAGATTAGCACAACCACAAACCACATAAAACCTTCAAATATTTAGAGTTTATTTCTTTAAATGAAGAACATAGCCAAGACTTAACCAAATATGCATCAATATAGAAGATACTAATCAATGATCTGTGCTTTATCCATTGGGCAATCCCCTTTAACCAAATTCAAAAATACAGTGATCAACTTCTGTAAGAGATTCCAAGCCATAAACATAATAAATCTAGATTAATACTACTTATAGAAATCCTCTTGTAGACAACCGAATGAAATTATGTCACATCTACAACATCATTTAATCTGATCCTAGATCATAACTGAAGAATGATAACACATACATAGATAAAATCCATGCAAAGAATCCAAAAATTCAGACTTCAAAAGACTGACACCAAGGAGAGATTTGAATATGGAATTCTCATATTAAGTGTGAAGAATTACATTACTATACATGAATTTGCAATTAGGAATATACCGTTTCAATAAGCTGCAAAAGATCAATGAAATATATTCTATTTGAATACAAAACTGGTACAATCTACAAGCTATATCCCTAATGGAACCATGAAATAACTGGAAACTCCTGGAGCCAATACTCCGCAACTCTCTATGGAGACCAGGATTTGGAACCCTGTACAATGGAAAGAAAACTAAATATGTAGGAAAAGAAAATCTCCAAATTACTCCTCCAACAAACACCTTTCCTCTTCCCAAAAATATCTAAAAACTGCCCTGCCTCAACTGCTTACAATCTGATTTTAAGCTGAGTCATTCTTTCTTCATTCTGTCCAAACTGAATTAATTCTGCACCAAAATGGACTGCAAAACCATAATCCTCATTTTGATACCTTCCCAATGGTATATGATACTTGGTATTTTGATAAAATTTTCCCAATCTCCTACTGGCTCTATGTGTCCACCTAAGTGCCTGCATCACTTGCCCTGTCTAGCCCACCACCTATCCAAGTGCCACGTGGTGTCCTATCACATTCCCTTGATGGTAACTACCTTGCATCTTTCTCTTTGAGGCTTTGTGACAACTATCCATCTTACCTGCCTCAAGATTCATGCCAACTTGGATGATCTCCTGCACAACCGCCACCTCATCTCCACCTGGATGCCACCTCAACCACATTGCTGTTGCCCCTGCCATGTGTCGGCCCAATGCATTCCCTTGAAGATATCTTCCTTGCATCTTTTAGATCAATCCATTGTGCCAGCTGTCTGATCTTGATCACCTTGGGATTCATGCCTAATCTGTAAGCTGATCCACCATGTCACCTACCACATCACCTTTGCGAGTCCCACCAAAATTTTCTTTTCATCCTCTGTGATCATTTGACATGGTTTTCAAGGTGCTCCTCCTGCACACGTGTGCAGAGCCTTCAGGATCCTTCTTCATGTTAGGTGTTGTGTATTGTATCAATTAAACATCATAGATATCTATTCCACAGCGAATGTGGGACTAAGTTTTTGAGTGTTTTAAAGATTATTCTACATTTTACCTCAAAATAATGGGGCTCACTGCGCACTAAGTTCTCCAGCCAAGGGGCCCACCAAGGAGCCTCTTGGCTTTTTCTTATTTCATAAAGCAAGCGCTTGCATATAAAACCATTTCAAAAATCCCACCCACTACCTTTGTGGGATAATGAAATTTTTCATTTTCGAGCCTGGAACCATTCATATGGCATGTTGCGTGCCTCTTTGGTATTTGTTTTGTATTTTATATTTTAAAACTTCCTTTCATTTTAGCTGCACTGGCTGCTCCTTCATATCATGCGCAAGAAACCATACCATATGCATTTTCTATTTGCTGTTTGTATTGGCTTTTTGACATTGTAATTTTTAACTTACCTATCAAAACAATGCAGTATCTCCTCTCTTTCTGTGCAAGCCTCCACTCCAGTATGGCGTCTCCTTTCTTTTTCATGCATTGGTATTTGTGTAGGATTCAAACTGCATTGTTTTAACATTTTTTTAAAATGCCTCCTTCAGCGTTCTGCACAAGGCATTTGCTTTTGGTTTTGAGTTTCCATTCGTCCATCATACTTGGCATGGCATCTTACACATTAGCTGGTCTCCTTTCAAATAGTTCACGCACTGGTCTTTAAAAACTAGCATAAGTCTACCTCTATGCTTAGTGCAATATTCCTTTTAACTCACACTGCCTTTTGCATTACCACAGTCTTTTGTGCAGGAGTCAACTTCCATTTACATCGACAAACAACACTTTGTAATTGAAATATTTAAAAATAAAATTTTAGTTTATGTGTAGCATCCTTGCACATTCTATCATTGCGCATGTTTCTTTATATCTTGCGCTGACTTAAATGCATTGTGCAGACTTTTAGGTTGCATTTGCATTGCAAAGTTTGTAATTCTTTTTAGTCTCCATGCGTAGCTTTGCATTCTCCATTCTCCCTTCACGTAGCTGGCTTACTCTTTAATTTGAAATTTGTTTGGTCCCTTTTTTAGTTTTTGTAATGTTTAAGCGCAACCTCCAAATTGTATTTGAAAGAAAACTTTGTGTTAAAAATATCTGACGCAGAAGCTTCATGATCTTTCACACTATGTCATGGCATCCTTCCATCTCTAATCGATTAAGAAGGTAATAAAACTACAAGTGTAATCCAAACTGGAAAACAATCCATATGTATCCAGCCTTCTGGCATATCTTTCCTTTATCCATTGCATTTACTTTGGAAGTCTCAATGTTTTAGATGTTGGTTTCTCTATCATTTGTGATGGCTTTCATCATGCCTTCTTCTACCTAGCATTATATTTTCCAAATGCGTTTACTTGAAAGTTTATGAAAATCATTTGTCTTTGTTTAATGCACCAGTCATTTCTTTGGTAGATTGTGCATGGAATATGTGATTATCAAACATGGAGATCACACATCTTTGAGGGATTTTGTTAAAACTTTACCGTGTTTGAAGCTATAATTATAAATTAAATCCATTTTGTGTATAACCTACAAATATTGCACACGATGAGACGGGCACTTATTTTGGACACTATGTGAAACATAACATCCCCTTTTCCATTCCACACCCTCACACACTTGTTCATCGACTCCCAATTTGGCGTAGGAAGAAGAGAATATGGAAAAGGCTGTTGAATCTTATTTGACACTTGCGAGTGCATTTGCTTGAAAGATTTTGAGAATAACCAACAAATCCATTTTGTAAAAGAAAAAGCAACTTGCTTAAATAATAAAATTGCATTCCTGAGCTCCCAGTTTGAACATCATCACCTTTAAACTGATTTTCACCTTCCTATAACCCAAACATAGCTTTTAGTGAGGCTAGACCATTAAGTGTTGAATTGACAATCATATCAATATATCTGGTGTATCTCTGCAAATTGATCATATAAACAATTAGCCTTAGGAACTGACCTTAAAAACTGACAAAATCAAGTAACCAAAATGTGGCGCTGGGCACACACATTCCATGGTTAACATTATTCCATACTAAAAAGTGACACTTGACGAGACGAAACAGGTCAAAACATTTTAAAAAGCCAAGTCGCCTCTTTAGAACTATTCTGTAAATTACCCTGTCAAGTAACAATGAAATACATTTAGTTTCAACTTTGAAAACAAGTCAAGCAACCCTCTAAAGACCCAAGCTTCTGAATATTGGAAATATGTGATATGGAGAGCATGAATCCAAGAAGGTGGCTCACAAAAATAAACCGAACACATTTGGGAGGCCCTCGAAGGTAGCCCCTTGGAAATACAAAACAAGAAGACATGAGAAAAACTGATTTTTGCAAATGAAAAGAATCTGGAAAAGTGTGCATACAAAACCCTGAGGACCTGAGACCTTGCAAAATTGAAGTAAATTTTTTCTACAATATAGGGGAACCATTTTCTTGATATGAACAATCACGATATTCAATATATAGCATCACAAATAGGGCCTCTGACTAAACTGTGCAAATGATCTGCATTAAAATGTTAGAAACTGCAAATGAAATCATATTGGAAAACTGTCCAAACGGATTCATCATGACCTAAAAATATTCATGGTGGCACATTTCTATGACTAAAATATGGGGGAGCATTCAATTTTATATTCCATTCAATTGGGTATAAACTTGTAAGATCTCAAAGTAGGTCATTCTGCAATTCTGCACTTTACACTGAGAATCAGAATTAATTGCAAACGAAATGACTTTGGTTGGAAAAATGTGCAAATAAACTCATGGGGGGTCTAAAAATGAAAATAAAGATTCTCTCTCATGCCTAAAACACCTCGGCATAATCCTTATATCATGAAACTTTATCCGGCCAAAGATGCAAGCATGCAAAGTAGGTCATTTACTATAATTAGGCAATATGCAAAATGCTGATTTAAGTGAACACCTCCAAATGACCCTCTTCAGAACATATCAAAACTGACCTCTAAAAGTTGTGACCCATCACATTTACTATATGATAGATTTTCATATGCTCCCCAATCAGTATCTCATACAAATCATCAAGTCATATTTTACTTGCACTTGAAGTAAGCATCATCAAAAAGTTTTCAGGGGTACTCACCTTGCCTTAGAGAAAATTTTAAATTGGTCACTCCAAATTTGTACCAAATTTGAGAGTAATAACAAGGATAAAGTGCTAAAAAGTCTTGATGAATCCTATGGTTGGCATGATTCCTTAATCACGAGATGTTCTCATGTTACTCTTGAAGGAATTGTGCCATGTCGAGACATGAAATTTGTTAGATCTTGGGGTTTATCTGCGCTGAATTAACAAGTGGTCAAATATTATAAGATCTTGCATCTGGCATGAAGCCTCAAAGAAAAGATGTGCCTAGTTTAACACATGGAATTATGCCCGCTCAACATGTGGAAAGTGGCAGGTTAGATCTGAGATAACGTAAAGGTAATGTGTAGACAAATTAAATTTCATCCAATGGTGAGCGCTTTTCCTTAAAGCAGAGATGTAGTCAGATTAATCACTAAGGCATTGAGCCTTTGTGCCACATGTACAAAGAGTGTCTGGCTCACCGCTGAGAATAAATTAAAGAATGATCACATTAAATTTGATCATGTGGCTGGCGCATTGCCTTAAGCTAGAGATGCAAGGATATTAACCTTCAAGGCATTGCACCTATATGACACATGTCCTAGCTGAGAAGTGGGACCTATAGTTGGTAAAGTGGTAAAAAGATAAATTGTGGCCAGGTTAAATTAAATCCAATGGCAGGAACTTTTCCTTAAGGAAAATATGCGAAGAGATTAACCTTCAAGGCATTGCGCCCAAGTGAGACGTAGAATTGCTGAGATCATAGGCCTTGAGTTTTAAAGAAAGTTAAAGAAACTATAAGTTGATCTTAATCTGACGGCCAGTGCTTTGCCTCAAGGAAAATATGATGGAAGGATATTCTTCAAGGAATTGCACCTAAGGGACACGTGTCCAAGTTTATTTTAGTCTCCTTCAACTGCTTCTGGCCGCATGATTTGATAAGATGTTTCTAAGATCTACTTTCATATTTTAAATTTGGTTCCTTTGATAAAGTAAGTCTGCTGAACTGTTTAGCCGCAAATTTTCAAATAATGCGAGAGTAATGGAAAAATGTGTGGCCATATTAGAGGAAATTTAATACAAAAGGTTGACAAGACCATGTATAAGATTTCCCAATTGATTTCTAAAATGCCAAAATTTGCGAAAAGACTAGAGCAAAGCCAAGTTACAACATTTTCATTCTGTTTCTCAATATTTATAGAACAGGTAAGTTACTTTGTGATTCCACTTTTGCACTTTGTGAATTTGAATTCTAGTAGGGTGTTGGTCTTGTGAAGTAAATAGGGTTTTATGAAAAATCTAAGATTGTTCTAATTAAGAAACCCTAGTTTAAAGATGGTGCCACAAAGAGAGCTCAGACGCAAAATGGATCATAAGGAGAGAAATATGTGTGAAGATATTTTGCAATAGTTAATTAGGTCCACCAATGATTCCACCAAGATTAAAGAGTTGGTACCAAAGCACCCTCATTTAAAAATTGGGGAGGGTTTTTATGACAAAGGAAAATGGGTTAGAGATGCAAACATTGGTATGACTGGTTTGGCATTATTCAAGATTGCTTTTAGTCAAAGAAATGCCTATGCACCTGGAAGCAACATATGATAATTTGATGTGGGAAAATTGGTAGTCCTAGGAGTATTCATGGATATTGATCTGTTAATTCAAGTGGCAGAAAACTATGATAATGTGGCTAGGGTTGTGAGAGATATAAATGAAATTTTTTTGATAAGCATCACAACTAAGGAACTATGAAAGGTTTTTCCATTAAATGAACTCTCCATTCAATTGGATAAAATTTATTTTGATTCATTCAAGGAGATTTACAATGCTCAAAGGAATTAACTTAGAATGGACCTCTACAAGAATTCTTTCGAAGATTGGAGGTTTGGTTGTGGTAGGACCTAGTACACCAAAACCAATCAAGTTGGATTATTTCAATCTAAAGGCCGGAGGTGTATACAGTGCTTTGAGTCAGATCTTTGGAGACGATGAAGAGAAAGAGATGCCTATTCATTATATGTTCATGATGGTGTAGATTCTCCATCCACATTTAGCTATTATTTTTGATTTCTCTCCTTATGTTTCTGATTTGACCCACAATGGTTTGATAGGCATTAGAAATGCGAAGGTAGATAAACCATTTGGTTGGTATTCTATGTTGATGCACATGTTCCTTTTCAAGGGCGCAAATTATTTTGAGAAGGAAATGGATTTTTTGAAGGTCAAATATGGTGAATAAATGTCTGTCCAACTGTGGAGCATAAATTCATCATGGGATAGAAAATAAGCCACTTACATCACATTTGACAGATGCTTTGCTTCAAGGCTTAGAGACTTATTATTTTCTGAAAACCCTAGGATCCCTAAATCTCATCTCTTAAGACCAAATAAATTTCCTGAAAGTATTAAGATAGTGCATAATTGGGGTGATGTTATTTTGTATCTTGTTTCAACAATATTTAGAGTATATGGTTTTATAGGCACCCCATATTTACTTCCTTATCAAGTCCCTCTCAAAATGGGCATTGCTGAGATAATAAGGTAAATTGGTGGGCTGCAGGAGGATGCTTTAACAGGAAAGGGAAAAGGCACCTTTTTACCCACCATTACAATTGTACACCAGTTTGTCATCACCAAGGGTGGTTGGGTACATTTAAATAAATATTTTGAGCCCTACCATCTAACAACCTCAATATCAAGATGTGCTAACCCTGAGACATTTCAAAATGATATGTTTAGAAAGAGGACAAGATGCTTAGTAATGGATCACCAGTTCAATTTTCTTGAGGATATTATTAGAAATGAATTCAACTTGCAGGAACATGAAATTAGGAAGGAAAAATGGTTGGTCTATAAGAAGAACCTATATTTTGTGCAATGTTTTGATAAAGGATATGATCCTTTGAGGGATTTAAATCCTTGCGAAAAGAAAATTGATTCATTAATGACACTCTTTGAATATTTTATGTAGACATTAAATCAAAAGAAAGAGGCTATG
Source organism: Thuja plicata (assembly GCA_018584345.1). NCBI lineage: Eukaryota > Viridiplantae > Streptophyta > Pinopsida > Cupressales > Cupressaceae > Thuja > Thuja plicata. The sequence goes on from MU226306.1 coordinate 117,444, forward strand.
ATGAAGGAAGAACCTGAAAGGGATAAGGCTATCTTAAGCAAGTCTACACATGCTAGGATCATCCAACTAGGGAAATATATTTTACACTAGAAGAAGGGATACAAAATGGTCATGCTAGGAAGGAAATATCCAATAAAAGCCAAATTGCAATGCAAACACATGATAAGAAGGTTTCTACCTCAAGAGGGAAAAGGCCAATGATTACAGATCCAGGATTAGTGCCATTCCTAAAGAGACAAAGAACAGTGGAATAAGGGAAGCAATTGGATAATTTTTATTCACCTTCTTAATCTCCTTTACACATGGATGAGCAAGTGGTAGCAGAACAATTGCTACAAATGGGAAACACACGACAAATTTTTGTAACACATCAAGAAATGCAAGAGGGAATGCTTGAAGATCCCAAACATGTTGAGATGGATCTGACAGTTGCAGAGTTTTCTGGGAAATAATTAGATCCCATTATAAAGTAGGCTAGTGATGCGTTCTTATTAGATGACAATTTTGTAAAAGATAGAGCATTTATTCACTTTTTATGGAGAAATCACATTAATGAATTCAAGGAGAAATGTCAGAAAAAATAGGAGGACCAACTTGATAGAGACATAAATGAAATTAAGGCCAAACTAAAGCAATAAATGCTAGAAAAATTTGGGAAGGTCACCCCTGAAGAGGGAAGAGCACTAATCAGGAAAGGAGTCCCCATTCTTCTAGAATGGGACATTGCAGATGCAATTGTTTTTGATGCTATTAGAAAGGAAAAAAAAACCATGCATGCTACCCTAGAGGAGGCTCAATAGGAAATCAAAAGGATCAAATTCAGTGATGATCATGATACTTTGATTATGTGGTCATTAAAGAGAAAGAAGGCAGAAAAGAGAATGAGACTACACAGGCTGATTATTCAGGAAGTTTGATGGTGAGAAGGGTTGTAGAAAGCACAGGGGTGGAAGCATCAAGCATAGTGCTAGAATCAGGTAAATTTAGCATGAAGGTGGCAAAGAGTGATGCTAAAGAGAAATAGGGGATGAGGATCAAAATGTAAATGTTCCTTAAGGCATACAATTATGTAAAGAAGGAACCCATGTAGAAAGATAAGATAATTGGTCAGCTAAGATGACAACAATCAGTCTAGACATCTCCTCTAAGGATGATTTCTCAAGATCCTTCCCAACCATCATCTTCTAGTTCCATTATTGAATTTCCTCCTTCCCCTATTCCATCTAGATCTATTTTAGAGGTAGAGATTAATTATGTAAAGGATAAATTGGTAGCAGAGAGGAAGAGACTGGAGGAAGTAAGAGGAAGTTGGGAAGAAGAAAGCTCAAAGTTTCATAGTGCACAATCATTGGTGCAACAAAGGTATGAGGAAAAAGTGAGAGGTACAATCATGAATTTTGTTGATAATACAGAGCCTGCTTCTATTTACTTGAATGGAAAAAATATTATAACCATTTTAAATTATTTTGAAGAAGACAAGGCTATATTGGAGAAGATTGTGCAAGAGTGGAAAGGAAGGAAGAACAAGCTGAAATTATTCTTTTATTTATCCAAAAAGGAAGAAAATGTTGATTTTGTATTAAAGGACACTTACAAACTTCTCAAGGACTTGTTAGATTTGGACATAAAAAGAAGAATCATCCAGAAAAAGGCCAAGACATTAATGAAAGAGAACTCAAAAGCCCATTTTGAGATATTCCCTAGCCTCTTGAAAAAGGTGGTAAAATAAAAAGGGAAGCCACATGGATGAGGGAGATGGGTGAGAAGTTGTCAATAAGAACTAACAATATCATCAACTTGGAAATTACACATTTGTTTGTTCAAACTGTGGAAACAATCGAGAATGCTAGATCATCTTTTGGGTTATGGAAAAAGGAAGTTGAAAAAATAAAGACAGACTGGGATGATTTGAACAACAAGAAAGATGAAGTTATTAAATTACCTTGGCCAAGTGATGAAGTGTTCACATCTTGAAAGGGCAGATATAATGTAGGTGACTAAGAGGAAAAGGATATTTTGTGGTTTTCAATAGATGGTAGTTCCCCCAAAATTTTGAAATGGACAATGGATATAAAAGATCTTTGCATCAAGGGACAAAGGCAAAAAATTCCATTTGGTGGGATCAAAACAAGTTTGAAGCAGTTGCAAGGACCATGCGGTCAGATGACAAAATACTTGGGGAAATTCTTGTAACAAGTTGGTTATCGCTTCTCTTGTATATTTGTCTTTTATGTGAGTCATGTATCTTGTCCCTTGTCCAATTGATTCATAGCTTGTCACAACCCCCCTCTATAAAAGGATTCCAAAGATCATTGGAAAGGGATGGAAAATTGAGTAGTGAAAAAGACATTGTAAAGTTTTTAGTTAAGGGGATATAGAAGATTGTAATAGATAGGTATCAGAAGTAGAAATAAAAGTTGAAGGTCTATAGTAGTCTATTGAAGTGGTATATATCTGATTGAATTTTGTATACAATAGTATGATTCTTCAAACTTAATACAAATATCCATATTTCAACCTCTCCTTTGGTGTTCAGCTCATGAGTTTTTTGAATTTACTAATTCATTTGCATAGTGTTTATCTGTGTATATGTTGTTATTTCTGAGTTTTGATCTAGGATCAAATTAAATGATGCTCTGAATAAAACATAGATTCATTATGATAAGCACTAAGATCTTATAAGTAGTATGGGTTTTGGATAATTGTATTTATGGCTTGGAATCTCTGACAATAGTTGATTTCTGTATTTCTAAATCTGCCTAAAGGATATTTCCCAATGGATAAAGCACTGACCATAGATTAATATTTTGTACAATTGAGATATGTTTAGTTGGGTTTGACTATTTTCTACAAATAGAAAATAACTCTGAAATCCTTTAAAGTTTCATGGTTATTGTTGTACGTCCCTCATGATATGGAGAATTAATGAGTGAGTGATTTTCATTCAATATTTTCTTGTGATTTTCTATTGTTTTCAATCCAGACAAAGTTGCAAAGTGTCATATGTTGAGCTGGATTAGGTGTACCCACCTTGGTCTTGTAGAGCCATAAGTGTAGAGGGCAGTCTTATCCCTATAGTTGGTCTAGTTACCTCAATTTTCTTATACTCAGAGTTGACCACTTTTTAAGATTAATCCATAGGTATATTGGTAGCTTCTTAAGAATAAATCATTTAAAAAAAAAAACACACCACAACAAACATTCTCATCATTATGGAAAAGCTAAATGTAAAGTCCATGGGTGTAGATATCACAAATGACATTTAGGAGGTCCCAGTTTTAAAAAAACAATCTTTAGAATAGGTCATATTGAAGAGGTGGGTTTTAAAATCTCCCCAATATCCTCTCAAATATGAAATAGATCAACTCCCTCCTAACATTGGAAGAATCTCTTGTAAGGGCTTTCTTTAAGTTTCATTCATAATTGATGCTCTAAGCACTCATTTTTTAGAACTTTTCCAAAGGGTCCTAATAGGTAAATTATGGAACTCACTTCCTCATTTGGATAAGTTATCTTAGCGGTATCATTTTTTTTTGGGTGAATGAAGAATTTTATATTGACCATGGAAATGGTTTCTTCACTACAATTGTTTCTAACTAGCAAGATAGAGATTTGGCACACAAAAAAACCATGGTTTCTTGATGCTTTTGATCTTGACACTCATCTCTGGATGCCACATTTTAATCCTTCCTTATCCATAATCAAAATTTTTCTATTTTGGATAACCCTTCTATTGGTCCAATGCTGGGATAATGGAAAGGGTGTGTACTGAGAGGGGATGGGTGAATCAGTATTCTTAAAAAAATTTTAGTCAATTTTTGCATTCATTGTTTATAGTAACTGACTGAGTAGATTGCATACACCAAACATATAGTATCAATGCTGAAATGTAAATGCATGTAAAATAAACATTAAACATACATGAAATTAAGTACTTATGACACTAGTATTTTGGTATCACAAAAAACCCCTGTTAGAAGGTAAAAACTATGGTGGGGATGAGACCCACAAAACTTCACTACTGCAGTAATAAAGATAACATGTTAAAGCTTACAAAAAATGATCACTTCTGATGATATTACCTTGTTAGGAGTAACAAAATATTGACTAGATATACCTCATGTGATGATTTAGCAACATAATATATGTGTGCACTTGGTTAAGAGATTTACAATAAGACGGTTAAGTCTACTCTGTTAAGAGATTTAGGTGTCTATTACAATTGTTAAAGAGTAACAGAAAGTTGATCTAAAAAATATACAATCTCAAAATTTCTGATACAGATCCATTAAGTACATAAAGTATTTCACCTTATTGTGAATGATAATACCTTTTTCTCTATTATTCTCGGTAGCCTTTCCTTAGTTGCATAAACTAATTTCTTCAATGTAGTCTCTGTCCTTGAAATTCCTTGTCTGATCTTTGATGTCTATAGTATAGCGGCTAATTAATCATTTCTTGATCAACATACATTAAAAAATTGACATCTATACCTTTATATATCAAACAATGTGACCTAATTAGGGTTTCACAATTACATCCCTATCCTAAGATCAATGGTGTACATAATTTACCTTGATCATCTACACATAGGAGACATAAACAGTTAATGCTATAAATATGTAATTAGTGTTCTCCTTGATCATGTAAACTGTTATCTAGGTTGTCTCAAAAGTTATTACATAGAATAATGTGCCAAATTTTTTTTTTATGTGGCCTCTGTTCCACTTGGTTAATGCTCTCTCTTGGTTCTTAGTGTAGACTATGTATCTCAATTATACTAGTGTTCGGTTATGCTTTGTAGCTTGGTATTGTCTTCTTCTTGGTATAGTCTATTTACTCGGATATCACTGTACTCGGTTAACTCTGGGCATGATCAGTGCTCTTGGTTAACTCTGCACTTTGGTGATATATACCGACTATCATGTGTTGACTCTGTTACCGACTACCCATTATGCATGCTTGATAACTCATGACAACTTCAATGTGAAATTGGAGTAACATTCTCCCCTTTGGCATTAGTATCAAAAACTTAGTACTGTGCATAATAGTATACATGATGACTCCTCCTTTGTACATGCTCCCCCTTTGTATATACTTGATAAATGTATATGAACATTCTGATTATAGTATCCCCCTTTAGTATACATATATATATATATATATATATAATTCTCCCTTTTTTGAAAAAAATGACAAAAGATGTATAACTTACAGTTTGTCAAAAAATATTGGGATGGGCATTCTTGAGAGTTTCCAATAACTTCTCCCATTCCTCCTTTAAGTGCTCGAGGGTGAGCATCTCTAGATTTAGCTGGGCATGCATATCATAGATGTTTATTGTTACTGATAAATCTGGGGTGGTAATCAAGTTCTTTTCCATTGTCACATGTTTCTGCATCATAGCTAAATGCGGTAGTAACGTCACTTAGAGATCGGTTACTTGCTCTCTAATTTTTTCCTCTTCTTTCTTCAAGTCCTATCTCAACTGCTGGTTTTGAAGTACCTTCATATAATGCATCTTCAATGCATGTTGCTCAGTTGATAGACTCTATGTGCTATTCTTTAGATCTTGGTCTATTTTCTTTAGATTCTCACTAATCTCAGTAGTGAAGTGATCTAATGTGCATAACTGCTGTAGAATAGTAATGGCTTCAGATATAATAGTTTCTAAACCACTTACAAATTTAGATAGAGTTACCTTATATATTGCCACTTATTGGCTGATCTTCTTGGTAACTTTATATTGGATCTTCTTCTCTGCTCTTTCTTCTAATCTCTACTCAGCATCAATGTTAGGTTTATCAATGGCCTCAGTGAGCAGTTCAAGTTGTTCGAGTATGGGGGCTCATTCATCAATGTTTATATCTGGTACAACTTGCCTTATGATCTCCTTTTCCTTCTCTAACACTTGTGCACTCTTTGCTTCTTGTCTTAGCTTGTCCTGTGCATCTTTTCAAGTGCAAATTTCAACGGGGTCCTTGGTTTTTCTTCTTCTCAGTTTTTGACTTTGATTGATTGGTGCACGATGTGAAAACTTGTTTAGGTGCCTCGGTAACTGACCTTGTGTCTGTAGTAGATGTATTTACTATCTTTTTAGGATTCTTTGTGGTACCTTCACCTTTATCTTATTCAACATTAGTGGTCTCTTGTTGTGCATCACCTTGTGTAGTTCCACCACTATGATTGGTCTCTTTTCCATGATCTTCACCCTTATCTTCATTTATGTTTTTGATTTTCTCAGGTGCCTTTTTCTGTGCTCCGGTCTCAATTTCAATTGCTTTGACCAAAGTAGGTAACTAAACTAGTTTAGTAGCTTGGGCAACCTGTGATGTGTCTTTCTCATTAATAGTCTTGGTTGCTCTAATAGATTCATCTTCCTTGGCCTTATCATCTAGATCTCCTTCAGCTACATCAGTTATTGTGATATCTGGGTGACTAAATTAGTCAAGAGTTTAGGAATACCGTCTAACACATTATCAACTGCTACATCATCAACTATTATGGGTTCTATACTCGGTCCAGTAGATGCAAAATAAGTTACTTCCTCGGTATCCTGGATAACCTTAGGTGGATTCAACAATTTGTTCCATATTTGAGTACTCTCAATATCCACTTCCTTCAAGTTTCCTTGCAATATATTCAATATCCTTGCCTTCTTAGGAAATTCCTTGGCATACTGCTTCATCAGATTGCCTATGTGCTCAACTGTATAATCTATTTTAATAAGATTGAGAGCTAACCCTCTCATTTGTTTCTTGGTTTGTAGTGCATATGACCATCTTGATGATATTTTATCATATAAATCAGATGGTATAGAAGTATCAAATTCAACTAGAACTTGTTTGAAATTAATCATCATACCTATGATTGATTCTTTGATTTTATCCTTGTGCTTAGTTGTTAGATTAGAATATGCTTGTATCTTTTGATGTGCTAACTATTCGATTGTCTTGATTGCCTCTACAATCTCATCAATTTTCCATGATGGCTTATTTTGTACAACCTTGAATTTTTTTGGATTGTCATCAGAATCATCCTTGTCATCTTTTTTTCGCACATATCTCCTCTTTCTCTATCTCAGTGCATGATTCTTGGTTATGCCCTTCCATTTCCTCATTTGGTATGTGAATTTAGGTGAGGGTCTTGTGATCTTTTTAATACCTTTCTTCAAAGGTGGTGAATCCTTAGTCACCGATTGTGAGCTGTTCTTTGATGGAGATTCAATCTTTATGGTTTTTCTCTTTTTGGCCTTAGGCACCTTAACTGGTGTGACATCTAACTCGGTGTCCTCATTATCATGATCTAGTTATGATTCTTGACTAACTAAGGTCTTCTACTCAATTTCATCTTTAGACTTATCCAATTCCTCATCGATGATAACAAGTTTTCTCTTCAATGTTTTTACAATCTTAGTCTTTTTCTGACCCAACTGTTAAACCTGTAAAGTAATCTGTATATGGGTCTTTGCCTCATCATAGGTGCCAAATCTCATGGCCAATTTTTTAATAGGCTCATTTAGAAAATTATCAATAGCCTTTGAAGCAACATCAATATCCAATTAATAATCCATTGGAGGTAGCCATGCTGTCCTCAGATCTGCTACTTTGATTAAAGTTGTATCTGTGTCTACTACAAAACATATATTGTCTTTGTATTTTTCTACTAGTTGTAGTGGAATCCTAGATCTCTTTTCCATTATAGTTTTGGACTTAGCAAAATATTCATTCATTATAGGTTCAAATTTCTTCCCTAGACTTGTAATAATTTCATCAATTTGTAGTGTTACTAGTCTATCAGTCTTTCACTTAACTTTACCGATTGATGGAAAGAAATTTTGCATGTAGAAGAATATACAAAGTAGTAATGATCCAAAATTACATGTATTTGAATTTTCTGACCTAATGGTTATCATGTTTTCTTCTAATTGCTTCTGCAACGGCTTAGAAAGATCAAGTTGAAGACCTTTCTTAACTATCTTGTAAGCTATATCAACAACTCAACATGGTATACTATTCGGTTCACTGGACTGGAATATCTTATACCAAATGGCATAAGAACTGAATCTCAGTTTAGGATCATTGATGTAGTTGACCTTCAAACCTCTACCGTCCCACTCAGCTAATATTATATTTTCAACCTTGATTCTGGGTAGGTGTCTTAGGGCTTTTTCTTTGTCAGATATGGGATACCCTATTACTACATGAATGACATCCCTGGTTATCTTTTTAGGCTCATCCAACAATATCTTTCCTTTGTGTACCCTTCTTAGTACAATGCAGATCCATTCATTATGAAAGACCTTTGGAAAATTTAGGGCATGAGTTAACCCTTTAACCTCTAAGTGTTTGTGATCTTCCTTAAGTTTTCCATCTATGCACAATGATTGGTATGTGGACATAAGCTCAAAATCTCCAATTTTACCAATCTTGCAATGTATGTATGCACACACATCTTGCACTAGAAAAAACCTAGGTGGGATAGATGAAAATTCTCCTTGATTATCTGGTTGTGGTACAACTTGTGGATGGATCTTGTAGTTCGGTTCCATGCAGGTGGAGTTCTTCACTAATAAAACCTTTTTATCCTTAGCTAGCTTAGCTTTCATTGTTCGTGATAAAGATGCCATGATTATGTATTTAGGGCTTTTGTAAAATATGCTTGAATAACTCAGTGAGGGTGAAATGCATAGAAACTAACCTCTATGTGCTCAAAAATACACTTAGATCTCTATAGAATGCTAAAAAATCTTCCTCTGCAACTTGGCTCTCTATTCTCTATTCTGCTCCATGATCGCATTGTGAACAAATAAGCTCACATTGACTAAATTTATAGCAAATGACTTAGGGCAGTGCATTAAATTATCTTCACAAACCACTCAATGAACAAAAGTCATGCTTGGTTAATACTATTAGTGCTTCAGCTCGATGAGTATACCATATACTCGGTTACCATGGAAACTCGGTAATCTCTTCACATTTTCACTAACTGATAGTTTTACCTTGGTACATATTAACTGAATAGACTAGATCATAGAAATAAAATATGTAATGCTATAGTGCATCTTTATTCATGCTAATTTGGCATATGTACAACAAATATAGGAACTGATGTAAGATATAACATTGCAAAACATAGCTCCATACCTACTTATATTTCTCAGTTGGAGATGGTGGAGCTACCTAACCCATTGGATGAGGTGTCACCGACTGTTGTGATTGGTCTTGCATTATCATTTGATGCTCTTCTCCACATTTGATTTCTGATCCTCACAATTTCATCAATTGTATTTCCATTCCCATAAGTTTTTATTCAGTCTGCACAATCTCTGCTTAAGTGACTGACTTTCTGACAGTGAGTACATGCCATTCCAGAGTTTGACCAATTCCTAGATTTTCTTCACCATAGTCTTATACAATTTACTACTATATGTCCATATTTACCACATGATTCACAACTTCTCCAAGTTTTATAATCCCATGCATAAGCATTTCCTTGTCTTCCCGGTTGATTTACCATTTCTCATCCTTTAGGATTCTAGATCTGCTTTGTGTTCTTTTTGCATGCTTGAGTTGTATGACCATTAATATTATTATTTTGATAGTATTTATCCACGTATGGTTTCTTTTGTGGTTTGTTCAACTTGGATATACACTCATGCTATTTATGTCCATGATTATTATAGTTATAGAAAATACCATTAAATTTAGGAGGGTTTCTAGGAATACATTTTGCCTTGCTCCTACAAACATTTGATGTGTGGCATGGTTTTCCATAGTGATGGAAATATGGATTTTTCAATTTATGATTTGAGTAGACATTCCTTTGTTCAGCTTGATTTGACGATTCTCCTTGCTCGATATACCCTAATCTGGTATTGTTATTCAACTTTTTTTATAGTTTAGAAATTCATCCATTCTCTTAGTACTATCTTTAGATCTCTTAATCAATTCATTATGTTGTTGTAAAATCTTCACTTCATTTCTTAGTTTCTCATTTTATTAGTTCAATACACCAATATCATCTATTCTTTTCGCAAGCTCAGTATTCACTTGGTTGGCCTCATGACTCATAGACACAACTTGATTTGTAACCTCAAAGTAATGTTGTCTAAGACTCAAGATCTTAGATTCTTTTTCTTGTAATTTTTTAGTCAATTGTCTTCTGTCATTAACAACCATATCCTTTTCATTTTCATCTTACTTAGCTTCATTCAAGACTTCAACCATTATGACCATTTGTGTGTCTTGACTGATCTATAGTGCTTTTACATGATCAGTAAGATGCTGATTGTTCTCAGATATCTTTGATATGATTCCTTCAGATGCATTAGACATGCTACAAGATTCAAATCTAGATGTTTCAAATGAGTCATGAATCTCTTCTTCATGATAATCAATCTCACGACAACGAAGTTGGTGTAGGAGCACCTAGGCTCTCCCTTAAGTCTTAGTCCAATTTTGGCTTGTAAATGACTCTAGCCAAGCCAGTGACTTTAAATTTTGACCTTAGAAGGTCTTGAAATGTGAGTGACTAGATGGATTAGTAGTTAGTACTTAATCTAATTTAGTTTAGTTTAGGTTGATTTCAAAGTTGTTAATCCTTAGTTTAGGCCTAAAGTGGGAAATATGGTTTAAAAATTCTCTACACTTAGGAAAGGTGTGAAAAGGTCCTAAAAAGGACTCAAAAGTTTTTATTCATCAAATGATATGGGATAGAGGTCATAAAAGTTTGTTTGCATCATTGACACAAGAGATGCTAAAATGTTGTCATGACAACATTTGCAATTTTGCAAATGTTGCATGCAACATCAACAAATTTTGATTCCATTAAAAGTAGGGAGGGGAAATGAATTCTAGTGGCCTAAAAACATGGAGGATGCACCTATAGACACCTTGTGGCTTATTTCCTGAGTTATGGAGAATGTATTGTAAGTTTTTGAAAGTGAATAGAAAAGAGTGTTCTGGTTTTCTGTAACAGTCGACTTTCTTGGATGGTAGAAGTATTTTTGTGGATTGAAAATATTGATAAAGTGTTGGATCCATGTAGTAGGAGTATATATAAGACTTTTCCATTCAGTGATAAAGTTTTTTTGAGTTTATTTTTTAGACTTAGTAAATTGTTTAGGAATTAGTGTGGTTTCTGGTACAGTCTAGGTGGTTTTTAGTTTCATGGCTCCCCCATAGAATCCAACTGTGGAAAAATTCAAAGGGTGGATGCATATAGTAGGGGAGCCTCTGTAAAATGTACATAATCAATTAGGAGGCATGGAGAACCATTTAGCTAATTTTAAATCCATGCCCTAGGCGAGCAATGACTATCCAGTTTGGTGCATTAGAGAGAAAAGTTTGAATGTAGAAGCAAGGGTGTGTGTGAGAGATATAAACCAAGTGTGGTTTCTGAAGCTTTAGGGACCTATAGATCCCTAGTTGTGAGCTAAGGTCTTTTCCAATCCATTTGGATGTATTTCTAAGTAGAAATCAGTAGTCTGCTTATGAAGAGCCAAAATAACCCTATTTGCCCTACATTTTAGGACACTGGTGTACAGATGACTTAGGAGCCCAAGAACTTGAAAATATTTTAGTCTTCAGAAAGGGTATCAGGATCCTAGTTTTTTTTGGGGGGTTATTTGTAAGTTTTTGGAAAGAATCCAGAAAAACCCTCTAGATAGAGCTAATTGGACAATTAGGCCTAATGAGACCAAATAGAGAGTTCATTCAGAACTTGACTAATTAGGGATTGAAGAACCATTCAAATGGAGTTGGAAGGATGCAAAAGGAGTGGTTTAATAGTGGATATGACCCTTGTAGCATTGGTGAATTTGGTATGAAGGATTTGTGCCTAGAATCCTTCAATCTAGAGAGAAGCATTGAGACAAAACTATTGGTAGTTGTCCTTCAAGGTTAAACACAAGAAGACTAACTCTTGGAGAGGAGTTAGGATAGTATTAGGCTTGGATACTTGAGACTATTGTGGTACTAGGAGAGAGATTGGGATCCTAAGAAGATTAGTACAAGTGGAGTCCTTACCAAGTTTTTGTGAGCACACCTTGGAGTACTTCCATCAGATTGGTATCAGATATTGTTTGATCAGGCTTGTGGTTAATGTTCCAACCATAAGAGTCAGTAGGAGAGTCTACAATAGTGACCAATGTAGATTTTTCCAAGAAGGTAGATGAGAAAGAAGTGGCTAATAGGATGCTCAGAGACAGATTGGATCGATTAGAGAAAAAGGTAGATGAATTTGATGTGAAAGTAGAAGAAGTAAAGGATAAGGTTTAAGGGAAAGGCAAGGATATTTCCATAGATGATGAAATACCTGAAGCTGACCTTATCCTTAATGAGGAACCATTCTTAAAAGAATTAAAGGCTATGAGTGGTAAAGCACTAGAAGGAGTTCCTATCTCTACTGGAAAGATGGAACCAAAGATAGTCCTAGATTGGATAGAAGGATTAGAAAACCATTTTGAGTGTGATGGAATCACTGAGGCTCAAAAGGTGAATGTTGCTAAAGCCAGACAAAGAGGGTCTGCACTCACTTGGTGGAAATTCATCCAAGATGAGAGAGAGAAGGAAGAAAAGAAGCCCTTTCCACATGGAGAGCTATGTTTGCAAAAATAAGAGATGCTTATATCCCTGAGGATTATGAAATCCAACTACATAAAAGAAGACAAAGTTTAAGATAGAAGGACCTAGATGTAAAATCCTATACTGAAGAATTTCAGAGGCTTTGCATGAGGTCTAGAGTTGCAGAAGATGAGAAAGTGAAGGTAGCAAGATACCTTAATGGTCTTAAAAAACCATACAAGATGAGATGAGTCTCTTGACTCCAAACACCATTCAGAAGTGTGAGAAAATAATTCCGATCAAGGTTGAAGAGAAGCTGAGAAAGAAACAAGACTCTAGCACTACTAGAGGAAGAGGTAGAGGAAGAGACAATAGAGGATAAAGAGGTGGATATGGTGGAAGAAATTTTGAAAAAAAAAGTTAAGGAGAGACTGAGATTACTAAAAAACAAGAGGGAAGCTCCAACAAGAGTAATTCAAATAGAGTAAGGAACTCTAACAATAAAGGAAGAGGCAGTACTCAAGCTAGAGGTAACTACTTTGCCAACATGAAATATTACCATTGCATCCAGATGAGGCATCCTGCATATAGGTGTCTAGAGAATGACACTACTTCCCAAGGAAGTGATAAAAGTGTAAATTATGTTCAAGAAGACACTAGTGGTGGAGGTAAACATCCTGAAGTACCCTTAGAATCAGAACAAGGTGAAAATCTAATGATGAGGAGAACTCTAGTTAAGGAGCTAGTAAAAGAGGAGCCTAGTCAAAGGAGATCACTGTTTAGAGTGAAATGAAAGTTGATGTGAAAATTTTGTAGAGTCATTATAGACTGAGGGTCTACTAAAAATATTGTGTTAGAGGAGGTTGTCAGTAAGTCAAAAATGAAAAGGACACCCCACACCAATCCTTATAAAGTCACTTGGTTAAACAAAAGACAACAATTCCTTGTTAATGAACAATCTTGGGTGGAGTTTTCAATTGAGAGGTATAAGGAAAAATTATTATGTGATGTGCTTCCTATGGATTCATGTCACCTACTCCTAGGTAGACCATGGAAATTTGACTGACAAGCCATGCATGATGGAGCAAAGAATTCATATTCTTTCAAGAAGGACAATGTGACATTCAAAATACAGTCACTATTGGATGATGGAGAAATGAAATCATCTAGACCCAATGTTCTCATGGTTAGTGAGAAAGAGTTCCTAAAAGACTTAGAAGAAGAGAGGGAGTTTGTTTTTCACTTGTGTTGAAACCAAACAAAGAAGTTGCAGATAAGATAGTCAAGAAGACAAAATTGCCAAAGGAAGTGCAGGTGATGCTGTAGGAGTATGAAGGCATTGTTAGTGATGGACAACCATAAACCCTACCCCCTAAGAGGACTGTAATCCACCAAATAGAGTTCATTACAGGAGATACCCTTCCCAATAAGGAAACTTATAAAATGAATCCTCAAAAAAATGAGGAAATAGCTAGATAGATCCAAGAACTCCTAAGCCAAGCTCTTATTAGGAAAAGTATTAGCCCTTGTTCTGTACCCATTGTCTTAGCCCCTAAAAATGGAGGAACTTAGAGACTATGTACCAAATATAGAGAAATAAATAGAATAACCATTAGGTATGTTAGTGTTTTTTCTTGTTGGCCAAAACATATCATCTTTCACCAGTTCACAAACTGACTCAACCAGAAAAAACCTAACTTCAACAAGGCATAAAATACCTTCTACTCTTCGGGCTCCACAAACCCAGGTGAGTGTACCTTACTTCTCTGCTTATGCAAACTGATACAAACACCCAATAAGGAGATTCACTATTGGATTAAATAGAAAAAACATGTCCTGCAACGGGATTCATAACTGAGATGAATCTCTGATATGGGAAGCCTACCGACATGCTCAATATATCTTCCAAACTTATCAAAAAAAAGGGAAAGTTGATTTGAAAAGATTTAGATGCAAGTCTGGTGTAAAACCAGTGCCTTATCCTAGGGTGCGGAGTCAAAATTTGAGAAAGCATCCACACAACTTCATCAATTCAAAAACACCTAAAATCAATACCCTGCCTTACAGACTACCATTTTCACTGCAAACACATGATCATCAAATCTATGCATTATTTAAATTCTCAGAGATTATCCAACCATATTTACTCCCCCCTTGAAGGAAACTTATGGAAAAATTCACAGTCTACCTTGTAAACGAAAAATTGGACATTGCCTTACAAATCCAATTCATAAGAATTCCCAAAACACATAGAGACATCAGAATACTTGCAATGAGATTCCAGTTATATTTCATTGATAAAACCTATTTCAGTTCACTCAAAATTGACACTACATCTAGACTAAAACATCAATTTCATAACAGGACTTGCATTAATGGAACTCAAACACTTGCAGAGCTCAGCTCATGCAAAAAGGTTGGAACCCCTACAGACTGAAAAGAAAGGAGAATAAGAAGAGAAGGGGGAAAACACAAGAAAGAATTACAACTCGACACTTGTCCAACTCTGAATTACTCATTGAATGAGTCATGAAGTCTAGAACAACAAACCTGATCTGCTCTATCCCCTTGAAAGCACATGAGTCACCGGATATAACAAATCAGATATCTCAAAAGTATCTTCCTGGCCCCCCTAAAACTTAAACTAAAAATAACACAAGAAGATGGCCACCTATGCAAAATCTGATTCCAAAATCAGAATCCTCACATTGAGACCTTTCCGGTGGTATATAATAGTCCATAGTTGGGTGGAAAATAAAGCCCCCAGCCATTAAAATGGTCTCCCAAGTCTGTAACTTTAATATTTGAATTTTCAATATAGTCGAAACTATATGAAAATATATCTTTAATTTTGATTTTTTACTTTGCACGGGAAGGAATTTTGAATAAAATATTCATTTTGGCCTCCTACAGCGGGACCCACCTAACACGTGGCGGGCCCAGATTGGCCTGCCTTCCACCTCATCCGCCATTTCATCACTGCTCTGTGCTTTGTGCTACGTGGCATCATCCAATTTGCCAAGCTATCTTCCTGGGTGCGTACATAAAAGCTAGCTATATGGAGAATTGGCGAATGAAGGCTCACCAAGTCACGGAATGGCCAGGGCTAAACCGCTAGGATCTAGCAACCAGGCGCGCGGTTAAGTCACTGAATCGCCGACATTTGATGTTACATCGTCCAGTCTTTAGCGAATTCACGCCTTGCTGCCACGTGGCACTTTCATCCAGTAAGCATGTCCATCTCCTCCTAAAAAATTTGTTTTAATCAAGTCCATATCTAGCTGGCACACACTTCTAGGCAGACCCACATGGCTGAGGCAGCAACATAGCCTCTTGTTCCTTCACTTTGCATTCTATGTGTGCGTTGGTACATATAAACATTAAAAAAAAGCCCACACTTTGCCAATGTGGGATATATGCTTTGCACTACATTTGGCGCCCAGCCCATTCCTCTTCAACAAAATGCGTGGTTTGTACTCTCGTCGAGCTTACTTTCTTTACAAGCCTCATTGTCACCAGCATCAACTTCCTTTTTGCAGGCAGGCCATTGATTTAATTTTTACATAAGCCTTGATTTGAATGTGAAATCTATTCAAAATATACACTTCCTTTCTAATTTGCATGAGCCTCCATTTGAAAAATAACCTAGATTGCCAAAAGATCAAAAAACCTTATTTTGCAAAAGCACCAGAATCATGCGAACAGGCCCGAAAACTGGCTTCAAAAAATTGACATAATGATTCGATCAGACCTTGCCCTTTGACAGGCACATTCTCTGATCTATAAAATATCATTCCCCAAAATGGCATCTCATGACTGTACCCGAGTCAAAAGATATTAACCTTTGAAGTTGCCATTTTTATTCTATTCCTACAAACACACTGTCAGAAAATGATTTTTAATCGCTGTAATTGATTTTAAAAGGCTGACAAATGGATTAATAGGGGCTCAAATCTGAACTGGAAGTAGTATGTCAGCTTTGCAGGACAATGCAAAAAGAAATTCGTCAAAAGAATCAACCGGCCAAAAGTTATTCACTGGCAAAGTAGGGCATTTGGATTTTTAGGAGAACACACTTTATAGAACTGAATACATTTCGTGAAAATTGCAAATGGAATGAGCCTGGAAACTTGGTCAAATAGATTGGCCATGGTTCTGGATTTGGCACAATTGGAGTAAAAATGAATACAACATGAATCAATCATTAGATTTCTCATCAAATCACACAAGTGTCTTTTTCACACTGTCAAAATAGCCCTTAAAACTTCTGGACTTCTGGGTTTCAGCAAAATAGTAAAAACTACAAACAGATTTGGCTTTGAAAAGTACTGAAACGGATTCACCAGGGGCTAAAAATGGACAAGAGAGAAGAGGAACATGCCTACAATACAAATCCATCATAAATTCTTCTTGACCAATCACCGGGTATCAAATATAGCTTCACAAACAGGGCTCCCGACAAACAAATGAACCAATGCACAAGTGCAAAACTGAGAAAACACCTCTGGAAGGGGATGAATAAATAAGGTTGAAACTCATCATAGAGACTTGAAACTTGACACATAGAGAGTATGCAATGTGTAAAACAAGATTTAAGGCTTATATTTTCATAACACTTATCGAATTTCAAGATATTCAATCCCAAAGTAGCCCTTCTCGGCGATTTCTACACTCGGCAGTTTTTTGATTTTGAGATCCCCTAGGAACGAACTGATGAAAACCCATTTGAGTATGCAACTTTAGAACTCGGAATAAACCACTAAAGCATATGAAAGGCAATGGAAAAATGCATTTTATGAAACCACCCAGAAAACACCTAGTTCCCACATGCATCTTGAAAGCAAAATAGTACAAAGGCATGCTAATGTGTCCCATTCCTCACAAATTTTTGAGAGTGCCAACAGTGGCTCTATCTGGGGATGTGTGCCCCCTACGGGCACAACAAGATCCTAGAATCACTGGTAGAAGTAGACCACCCCAAAAACACAACCCTCATTTCTTCAACCTCTTCTCAAAACTAGGGAACCTTTATTGAAAGAAACACACCACACGACTGAAAACAAAGCAACTATACAACGAGCACTTTATGTAAAAATGGCCCAAAGCCATCAAATTGAAAATAACCACTTAACCCTATCAAATATTTGATTTTCATTTCGATAGATCAAGGGTAAACTGAAAATATTACTTCCGCCAACACAATCAAACATACTGCAATGACCTGTCAGCACATCATACTGGAAATAATCAACACCATCACTGTCATTAGGAATTTGAAAATCAGTGAAATACGGAAGGTGTTGATCACTATGCAACAAAAGCTTGTCACACTCTTTTAAAACTCTCACCAGCCGAGGAAGGAAACATCCTGGCTCAATTTCATAGCTTGAAACAAGCTGGTTGATTTTTTCATAACATTTTTGAAAATCAGAAGGGAAATTTTGAAATTCAAACCCTTGTACATCAGACAAGTGCTCAAGAAAACAACTATGAACTGCAACTTGTGGATCCAGATTTAGTTTATCTCGAGAGACATTAACATGCTGAATTTGAAAAAGAAAAGACTCATATTCGGCCTGATAACTGACATGTCCTTGCTGATTTTTGTTAATGTCCTTAAAAAATAGAGCATCAATACTTTCTACATCCCATTCCTGGATAAAAGAACATACCTCTGGTTGAAGCAAATGTTCAGATATAAAATTCAAAACCTCTTTCAGCTTCACATGAAATGTTTCACATTGTGGCTCTAACAAGTCAATATCTAGCTCATTATTCAAGTTATCCTCTTGGCATATTTCTTCCTGACATAATGCACTATTATATGGCAGATTGTCAAAACAATTAACCTCCTCTTGATAAAACACTGATTCAAAACCATTAACAATATCAAAATCATCATTGTCCACATCAAACATGCTGACTGCCATTTTTGGTTTGATTGCAAAGTGAGCCATCATGGTTTCATATTCTGGCTCGTAGACGCTCTCATCCATGTTAGGATTAATAACTTCACATGACAGAATAAAAGATGAAAGCATACAAATTGAAAAATTAGTTCTATCCTCATTATTAGCCGAAACAAAGGAATTCATTATTAATTTAGTCAAATCAGCCTTTTCAAAATCATCTTTAACACATGATAACTTCTGGTCCTTCTCACAAGGCTTCCTGTAAACCATTTTCTTGTTTTGAAAAAGACCAAGATCGTTGTGGCTCCATGAGTCCTCTTCTTCATCATCAGTACTATGAGAGTCTGATAGGATCTCATCACTTGGGGCTTTATCATCGTCTGATGAAAGATCTGCCCCCTCCTCATTTTCAGAACTTGGCTGCAAACAATTTTCTTCTACAACCTCATAACTAGAAAAAACTAGTTTTAAACTTGTTAGGTGTGTAACCTTTGTATATGTCTATCTCTGCATCAAATATATTCTACAATTCTTTGTTAACCATGTCAACTCCCACAAGAGGGACAGCCATATCCTGCTGAAAACATTCTTCATTTTGTTTTGAAACACAATCTGAAACTTGGTTAGTGAGATCGGCATGGATAGAGACACTTTTACATTGATTTTTGTTTCTTGATACACACCCATTCATGTCATTTGATTCATTATGACAGAAAACACCTATAGATAGAAATCCTTTTGTGATCCCATATTTCAAGTTATTTTCTATATCCATTGCTGTCATAAAAGCCTGGTGTAAAGTCTTTGGCTCTTTATCTCTCAGTAAGAAACTCATTTTTTTACCAAAAGCACCCAGATAAAGTATCATACATACATGATCATTGGGCCTATAGCTTTTGGGAATA
>MU226306.1:137329-150339 GCA_018584345.1 Thuja plicata
AATCCTTTCTACGGTGACTTATTCACCCAATAAGGAACATGCATAAACTGAAAAAATATATTGCATCTCATACCTTTAACTTTCACACTGGAGGAGCACTGACTGTCTTTGATCCTTTTACTCATCTCAAAACTGAAACTCACCCACAAACTAAAAAGCAGGGATGCTGATCCACTTGATGTCTTGTATCCTTTCTTCACTGAATATACTTACAAAATAGACAGAAAAATCTGCAGCACTGGTGCAGAGATAGAGTCGCCACCCAAATAAGATTGGGAAAAATATAAATTTTTGCAAGAAACATTCACAAAGCTTCAGCAATGGAAGCACTAATTCTTTCCTCAACAAGACACTTTCAGATGAAAGATTTTACCTCAAAGACAAAACAATATCCTTCTATACTCCAGACTGGAATCAATACAACTCTGTGTAATTTCAATGGACAAACTTATTGGATATGAAAAATGAGAAGGCCAAGAGTCCAGCTCAACTTGTACCTGCATCATTTGTAAGATTTATGATGCTACCTCCCTAGTAGAGTCACCATTTTGTTAGTGTTTTTTCTTGTTGGCCAAAACATATCATCTTTCACTAGTTCACAAACTGACTCAACCAGACAAAACCCAACTTCAACAAGGCATAAAATACCTTCTACTCTTCGGGCTCCACAAACCCAGGTGGGTGTACCTTACTTCTCTACTTATGCAAACTGATACAAACACCCAATAAGAAGATTCACTAGAGGATTAAACAGAACAAACATGTCCTGCAACAGGATTCATAACTGAGATGAATCTCTGATATGGGAAGCCTATCCACATGCTCAATATATCTTCCAAACTTATCAACAGAAAGGGAAAGTTGATTTGAAAAGATTTAGATGCAAGTCTAGTGTAAAACCAGTGCCTTATCCTAGGGTGCAGAGTCAAAATTTGAGAAAACATCCACAAAACTTCATCAATTCAAAAACACCTAAAATCAATACCCTGCCTTACAGACTACCATTTTCACTGCAAACACATGATCATCAAATCTGTGCATTATTTAAATTCTCAGAGATTATCTAGCCATATTTACTCCCCCCTTAAAGGAAACTTATGGAAAAACTCACAGTCTACCTTGTAAATGACAAATTGGACATTGCCTTACAAATCCAATTCATAAGAATTCCCAAAACACACAGAGACATCAGAATACTTGCAATGAGATTCCAGTTATATTTCATTGATAAAACCTATTTTAGTACACTCAAAATTGACAACACATCAAGACTAAAACATCAATTTCATAACATGACTTGCATTAATGGAACTCAAACACTTGCAGAGCTCAGCTCATGCAAAAAGGTTGGAACCCCTACAGACTGAAAAGAAAGGAGAATAAGAAGAGAAGGGGGAAAAAACCAGAAAGAATTACAACTCGATACTTGTCCAACTCTGAATTACTCATTGAATGAGTCATGAAGTCTAGAACTACTCACTGAATGAGTCATGAAGTCTAGAACAAAAAACCTGATCTACTCTATCCCCTTGAAAGCACATGAGTCACCGGACATAACAAATCAGATATCTCAAAAATATCTTCCTAGCCCCCCTAAAACTTAAACTGCAAATAACATGAGCAGATGGCCACCTATGAAAAATATGATTCCAGAATCGGAATCCTCGCGTCAAGACCTTTTCGGCGGTATATAATAGTCCAGAGTTGGGCGGAAAATAAAGCCCCCAGCCATTAAAATGTTCTCCCAAGTCTGTAACTTTAATATTTGAATTTTCAATATAGGCAAAACTATATGAAAATATATCTTTAATTTTGATTTTTCACTTTGCACGGGAAGGAATTTTGAATAAAATATTCATTTTGGCCTCCTACAGCGGGACCCACCTAACATGTGGCAGGCCCAGATTGGCCTGCCTGCCACATCATCCGCCATTTCATCACTGCTCTGTGCTTCGTGCTACGTGGCATCATCCAATTTGCCAAGCTATCTTCTTAGGTGCGTACATAACCGCTAGCTATATGGTGAATTGGTGACTGAAGGCTCGCCAAGTCGCGGAATGGCCAGGGCTAAACCGCCAGGATTTAGCGACCTGGCGCGCGGTTAAGTCACTGAATCGACGACATTTGATGTTACACCGTCCAGTCTTTAGCGAATTCACGCCTTGCTGCCACGTGGCACTGTCGTCCAATAAGCGTGTCCATATCCTCGTGCAAAATTTGTTTTAATCAGGTCCATATCCAGCTGGCACACACCTCTAGGCGGACCCACATGGCTGAGGCAGCAACATAGCCTCTTCTTCCTTCACTTTGCATTCTATGTGTGCGTTGGTACATATAAACGTTAAAAAAAAGCCCACTCTTTGCCAATGTGGGATATATGCTTTGCACTACGCTTGGCACCCAGCCCATTCCTCTTCAACAAAATGCGTGGTTCGTAGTCTCGTCGAGCTTACTTCCTTTACAAGCCTCATTGTCACCAGCATGAACTTCCTTTTTTCAGGCAGGACATTGATCTAATTTATACATAAGCCTTGATTTGAATGTGAAATCTATTCACAATATACACTTCCTTTCTAATTTACATGAGCCTCCATTTGAAAAATAACCCAGATCGCCAAAAGATCAAAAAACCTTATTTTGCAAAAGCACCAGAATCATGCGAACAGGCCCGGAAACTGGCTTCAAAAAACTGACATAATGATTCGATCAGACCTTGCCCTCTGATAGGCACATTCTCTGATCTATAAAATATCATTCCCCAAAATGGCATCTCATGACTGTACCCGAGTCGAAAGATATTAACCTTTGAAATTGCCATTTTTATTCTATTCCTACAAACACACTATCAGAAAATGATTTTTAATCGCTGTAATTGATTTTAAAAGGCTGACAAATGGATTAATAGGGGCTCAAATCTGAACTGGAAGTAGTATGTTAGCTTTGCAGGACAATGCAAAAAGAAATTTGTCAAAAGAATCAACAGGCCAAAAGTTATTCACTGGAAAAGTAGGGCATTTGGATTTTCAGGAGAACACACTTTATAGAACTGAATACATTTTGTGAAAATTGCAAATGGAATGAGCCTGGAAACTTGGTCAAACGGATTGGCCATGGTTCTGGATTTGGCACAGCTGGAGTAAAAATGAATACAACATGAATCAATCATTATATTTCTCATCGAATCACATAGGTGTCTTTTTCACACTGTCAAAATAGCCCTTAAAACTTCTGGACTTCTGGGTTTCACCAAAACAGTAAAAACTACAAACGGATTTGGCTTTGAAAAGTACTAAAATGGATTCACCAGGGGCTAAAAATGGACAAGCAAGAAGAGGAACATGCCTAAAATACAAATCCATCATTAATTATTCTTGACCAATCACCGGGTATCAAATATAGCTTCACAAACAGGGCTCCCGGCAAACAAATGAACCAGTGCACAAGTGCAAAACTGAGAAAACACCTCTGGAAGGAGATGAATAAACAGGGTCGAAACTCATCATAGGGACTTGAAACCTGACACATAGAGAGTATGCAATGTATACAACAAGATGTTAGGATTATATTTTCATAACACTTATCGAATTTCAAGATATTCAATCCTGAAGTAGCCCTTCTCGATGATTTCTACACTGCAATTTTCTGATTTTGAGATCCCCTAGGAACGAACTGATGAAAACCCATTTGAGTATGCAACTTTAGGACTCAGAATAAACCACTAAAGCATATGAAAGGCAATGGACAAATGAATTTTATGAAACCACCCAAAAAACACCTGGTTCCCACATGCATCTTGAAAGCAAAATAATACAAATGCATGCTAATGTGTCCCCTTCCTCATAAATTTTTGAGAGTGTCAACAAGGTATAGGATCCCTATCCCTAGGATAGAAGACCTAATGGAATATTTAGGTGAAGCCAAATTTTTCATAAATATTGACTTGAAGAGTGGATACCATCAAATAAGAGTCAACAAGGGAGATGAATGGAAAACAACCTTCAAGATCACAGAAGGACTGTATTAGTGGCTTGTAATGACATTTGGGTTATCCAATGCCCCGTCCACATTCATGAGACTCATGAATGACGATATTAAGGACTACATAGGAAAATTTTTGGTAGTGTACTTGGATGATATACTCATCTACAATAAGACAAGGGAAGAACACCCTAGACATCTGCAAATAGTTTTCAAGAAGCTGCATGAAGATAAGTTGATGATCAACTTGGAGAAATGTGAATTCATGAAACAAGAGCTAGTGTACCTTGGGTTTTTACTATCTCAAGGAAATCTAAAGATGGATCCTATCAAGGTGGAAGCCATTATCAATTGGCCTAATCCAATGACAACAACTGAGGTACAATTTGTGCTCCTATGCTTGATACTATCAAAGGTGGGATGAAACCTAAGTTTGTATGGAATGAAAAAGCTAACTATGGGTTTGAGTTATTAAAGAAGAATATTTCTACTCAACTAATCTTGATTTTGCCAATATTTGAGAAGCTATTCACAGTGGAATGTGATGCTGGCAATGTAGCTATTGGTTCTATCTTGTGTCACAAGGGAAGACCAATGGCTTTACACTCTGAAAAACTAAGTGAAGCTAAGAAGAAGTACTCTTCTTATGACTTAAATATGTATTCTCTAGTCCAAGCCTTGATGAAGTGGAGGCACTACTTTCTTCCAAAGGAGTTTGTAGTCTTTTCAGAAAACCAAGCACTGAGTTTCTTGAATTCACAAGATAATCTCAGTCATAAGAACATGAAGTGGTTGGAATACCTACAGGCCTACACCTTCAACATTAAGAACAAGAAGGGATTAAATAATAAGGTATCATATGACTTAAGTAGAAGAGCTTTGAAAGTACAAGAGATACACTTGCAGAGCATGGGAATTGAGAGCTTCAAAGATCTATATGCAGAAGATGGATACTTTGTAAACATCTAAAAGGTATGTCAAGAACATAAGAATCATTTTCATAGTGAATTATCAGAATATACTTTGTAGAGTGAACTTTTGTTTAAAGGAAGTCAATTGTGTGTTCCTAGAGGGTCTATAAGATAAAATTTGATTCAAGAGAAGTACAATGGTGCATTTAGTGGAAATTTTGGTGTCAATAAGACCCAAGAATTAGTTCAAAGATTCTATTTTTGGCCCAAGATGAATTTGAACATTAAGAATTGTGTAGAAAGTTGTGTTAGTTGTCAAAAGGAAAAAGGTATATCTTCTAATGCAGGCCTTTACCAGCCTCTCCCCATTCCAACCAGACCATGGGAATGTTTGAGCATGGATTTTGTGGTGGGATTGCCCAAGACAAAACATGGAATGGATAGAATTTATGTTATTGTGGATAGACTCAGTAAGATGGCACACTTTGTACACTGTAATACAATCCATGATGCTATTTAGAAAGCTCACCTATTATTCAAGGAGGTAGTCAGAATACATGGCTTACCATTGAGCATAGTATTAGATAGAGATACAAAATTCATGAATCATTTGTGGAAGACTCTATGGAAGAAGATAGGGAACAACTTATCTTTTGGATCTGCTTACCATCCTCAGACTGATGGCTAAACTAAGGTAGTAAATAAGAGTCTTGGTAACCTCCTAAGATGTTTAACTAAGGAGTATGGTCAAGTTTGGGACCAACTCATTGGGAAAGTAGAGTATGCTTATAATGACACTATGAATATGACTAATGGTAAGATTCCTTTTGAGATAGTCTATGGTCTTCACCCCAGAGACATATTTGAGCTCGGAGATATGAAGGATGGAGCAGAGGGAACTAGATATGCTGAATAATTTGCACATTCTATGCAAGAGGTCCATGAGAAGGTGAGGAAAACATTGCCTAAAAATACAGAGAAGATTAAGAGCAAGGTGGATGAGAGAAATATTGATGTCCAATTCCAAGTTTGGGATTTGGTGATGGTCCATCTCAAGAAGGCAAGGTTTCTGAAAGTAGTGTCACATAATATTTAGATGAGAAGAACTGGTCCATGCACCATACTGGCCAAATATGGCACAAATGCATACAAAGTGGAACTTCTAGAGGATATGGGTTTATCACTAGTGTTTAATGTAGAAGACTTAGTCTTGTATAAAGGGCCAATACCAGATCCAGATTAGAGTTTGACTGAGGTCATACAAAAGGTGGAGGAGCTCAGTTTACCATCTATACCAATCAAGAAGGCAGAACACATACTAGATTCCATAGTCTACAAGAAGACAAGAAAGAAGGAATACAAAGAAAAATTGGTGAATTGGCATGGAAACATTGATGTAGATGCAACTTGGGTT
The DNA here is from genome assembly GCA_018584345.1 of Thuja plicata. Lineage (NCBI taxonomy): Eukaryota > Viridiplantae > Streptophyta > Pinopsida > Cupressales > Cupressaceae > Thuja > Thuja plicata. The sequence goes on from MU226306.1 coordinate 143,633, forward strand.
AAGGAGACAGATTTCAAAAAGTTGGACATCGATCCCAACTTACTCAATCCAAGGGTGGATTGTAGTCTTTTCATTTGGGGAGGATGGTGTAGGAGCACCTAGGATCTCCCTAAAGTCTTAGTCCAATTTTGGCTTGTAACTGACTCTAGCCAAGTCAATTACTTTATATTTTGACCTTAGAAGGTCTTTCAATGTGTGTGACTAGATGGATTAGTAGTTAGTACTCAATACAATCTAGTTTAGTTTAGGTATCTTTCTAAGTTGTTAATCCTTAGTTTAGGCCTAAAGTGAGAAATATGGTCTAAAAATGTTCTAGAGCTAGGCAAGGTGTGAAAAGTGCCTAAAAATGCCTCAAAGGTGTTTATTCATAGAATGACATTGGATAGAGGTCATAAAAGTTAGTTTGCATCATTAATGTAAAAGATGCTAAAATGTTATCATGACAATATTTGCAATTTTGCAAATGTTGCATGCAACATCGATAACTTTTGATTACCTTCAAAGTAGGGAGGGGAAATGAATTCTAGTGGCCTAAAAACATGGAGGAGGCATCTTAAGACACCTTGTGGCTCATTTCTTGAGGTATGTAGAATGTATTGTAAGTTTTTGAAAGTGAATAGAAGAGAGTGTTCTGGTTTTCACTAACAATCGACTTGCTTGGATGGTAGAAGTGTTTTGATGGATTGAAAATCCTGATATAGTGTTGGATCCATGTAGTAGGAGCAGATATAAGACTTTTACATTAAGTGATCAAGCTTTTTTGAGTTGATTAGTTAGACTTAGTAAAAGTTTTAGGAATTAGTGTAGTTGTTGGTACAGTCTAGGTGATTTTTAGTTTCATGGCTCCCCCATAGAATCCAATCATGGAAATATTAAAAGGGTGGATGTATATAGTAGGGGAGACTCTAGATAGTATAAATACTCAAGCAGGAGGCCTGGAGAACCATTTAGCTAATTTTAAAGCCATGCCCTAGGTGAACAATGATTGTCTGGTTAGGTGCATGACAAAGATAAGTTTGAATGCAAAATCAAGGGTGTGTATGAGAGATATAAACCAAGTGTGGTTTCTAAAGATTTAGGGTCCTATAGATCCCTTGTTGTTATCTAAGCTCTTTTCCAATACATTTAGATGGATTTCTAAGTAGAAATCACTAGACTGCTTGTGAAGAGCCAAAATAGCCCTATTTTCCCTACATTTTAGGACACTGGTGTATGGATGAATAGGGAGCCCAAGAACTTGAAAATATTTTAGGTATTAGAAAAGGGTATCAGGTTCCTAGATTTTGTTTTGGGGTTATTTTCAAGTTTTTGGAAAGAATCCAGAAAAACCCTCTAGATAGGGGTAATTGAACAATTAGGCCTAATAGGACCAAACAAAGAGTTAATTTGGAACTTGACTAATTAGGGATTGAAGACCCATTCAAATGGAGTTGAAATGATTAAAAATGAGTGGTTTAATGGTGGATATGACCCTTACAACATTGGTGAAGTTGGTATGAAGGATTTGTGCCTATAATCCTTTAATCTAGAGAGAAGCATTGAGACAATACTATTGGTAGTTTTCCTTCAAGGTTAAACACAAGAAGACTAAATCTTGGAGAGGAGTTAGGATAGTCTTAGGCTTGGAGAATTGAGACTATTGGGGTCATAGGAGAGAGATTTGGATCCTAAGAACATTGGGACAAGTGGAGTCCTTAGCAAGCTTGTGTGAGCACACCTTGGAGTAGTTCCATCAGAAGTGCCATGTCCTTTCTCTTAACCAACATCTCCCTGAGTTTCTCTTTGTCTTCCTTGTATTTTTCTACATAGATCTGCAGCTATAACTTCTGATTCTCAATAGTTTTATCAAGTGTACACCTTTCCATTGTAAGATCTTTTCTCTTTAGCTGTTAAACCTTCAAAATAAGAGAAGAAGACCTGATACCAATTGTTGCTCCAATGTTGGGATAATGGAAAGGGCGTGTACTAAGAGGGGAGGGGTGAATTAGTATCCTTAAAAAAAATATAGTCAATTCTTTGCATTAATTTCTTGTTGTAACCGACTGGGTAGATTGCATACACCAAACATATAGTATCAATGCTGAAATGTAAATGCATGTAAAATAAACATTACACATACATGAAATTAAGTACTCATGACACTAGTATTTTGGTATCACAGAAAACCCCTATTAGAAGGTAAAAACTACAGTGGGGATGAGACCCATATAACTTCACTACTACAGTAACAAAGATAGTCTGTTAAATCTTACAAAAATGATCACTTATGATGATCTTACCCTGTTAGGAGTAACAAAAGATCAACTAGATCTACCTCGTGTGAGGATTTAGCAACACAATCTATGTGTGCACTTAGTTAAGAGATTTACAATAATATGGTTAAGTTTACTCTATTAAGAGATTTAGGGGTCTATTACAAATGTAAGAGAGTAACATAAAGTTGATCTAAAACATATACAATCTCAAAATTGCTGATACAGACCCATTAAGTATATAAAGTCATTCACCTTAATGTGAATGATAATACCTTCTTCTTTGTTCACCTTCTTCTTTTTTCTCCTTGGTAGCCTTGCCTTAGTTCTGTAAACTGATTTCTGCAATGTATTCTCTTTCCTTGAAATTCCTTGTTTGATCTCTGATGTCTGTAGTATGGAAGCTACTTGATCATTTCTTGATTAACATAAATTACAAATTTGACATCTATACATTTATATATCAAACAATGTGACCTAATTAGGGTTTCACAATTACATCCCTATCCTAAGATCAACGGTGTACATAGTTTACCTTGATCATCTACACATAGGAGACATAAAAAATTAATGCTGTAAATCTGGAATTAATGTTCTCTTCGATCATATAAACCATTATCTAGGTCGGCTCAAAAGTTGTTACATAGAATAATGTTCTAAAACAAACTTTTATGTGGCCTCTATTCCACTCGGTTAATGCTCTCTCTCAGTGTTTGGTGTAGACTGTGTATCTTTTTTATACTGGTATTTGGTTATTCTTTGTAGCTCAGTCTTGTCTTTTTCTTGGTATAGTCTATTTACTCGGATATCACTGTACTCAGTTAACTCTGGGCATGATCAGTGCTCTTGCTTAATTTTGCACTTCGGTGATATATACCAACTATCCTATGTTGACTCTATTATCAACTGTCGATTATGTATGCTTCATAACTAATGACAAATTCAATGTGCAATTGGAGTAACACCTTCTATCTCTCCCATTAGAATACATTGAAGTGACTAAAACCCTTGCAAACCATATTGGTTTTTCTATCTTCATGAAACGAGGCCTATTGAAAATATTGAGCTCCCCCCTCTAGTTTTCTCTATTGTTAGACCCAAAAAAGAGTTACGTAATGTATTGGAATTCAATTTAAACATTTAAACATTTAACACATTCAAATTCAAGTTAAACATTTTAACACATGCTTTCAATTGTTCAATGTGTATGGGAAAAACTAAAAAATTGGAAAGAAAATCCTCAAGGATTCCTTAGTATTTGCATGTGCAAACATTCTGAATGACCTAATCATTATTGGAGGTGATTTAAATTATAATCTATCTCTACAAGACAAAGTAGGTAGAATAGTTCCTCTTCTAAAGATGTTACAAGACTTTAATGATTTTGTATCCAACAATGGCCTCAAGGTCTATGTTATATCTAGTGGGAAATTCACATGGACAAATAAAAGGACAAATTTCCTTCATATATCAAGAGATTGGATAGATTTTTCATTAATCCAACTTGGATCTCTCATCATGGCTATTATAAATTAGAAATTCTATCTCTTTTTAGCTTAGATCACTTCTCACTACAAATTGATCTAGGCTATGGTATGGCTCAACAAAAGCATAAGCCCTCCTTCAAGTTTGAGAAGATGTGGTTTATGGATCCATCCTTTCTCCCCCTCCTAAAGTTTTGGTCAAAAACACCCTTTTCATCTAGTGATATAGAATGTACAAGCTCTGTAAGGAAATTTAGTTTATGAAAAATCACATAAAAGAATGAAATAAACAAGCTTTCAAAATCATTCTCTCTTCTAAGGTTGATCTTGAAGATCAAAAATCCAATATTGATGCAGAGATAGTTCATAATGGTATTAATTCAATTTCTTACCAAGAACAAAAATAGGTTCATAAAGTATATGAAGAGGTCCTCACTAAAGAAGATATATTTTAGTGAAAAAATAAAGAGGAATTTGGTTTAAATATGAGGATAGAATCACCAAATTCTTCCACACCTCAACCAAAAAGAGATCTTTTTCTAACTTTATCTTTCAAACTAAGGATTCTTCAATGGTTCTCCTCGTAGAAAATAAAATAATCCATAATAAGGCAATTTAGTTTTCTCCATTCTCCTTGCAGCTCCTCAAGTTGAAATAAAATCAGATGTTGATGATCGTTGAGGTCTTTTAGGCAAAATGCCTTCATATGTGTCTATCCAATATAAATTAGACCTTATTAAACCATTTTCTCTTGAATAATTTAAGGTTGTAGTATTCTCTAAGTCCCCAAAAAATCCCCAGATCTTGATGGACTAATTGCCCTTCTCTTCCTGATGGACTAATTGCCCTTCTCTTCCAAAAATGTAGGGAGTTCTTAGGGTCTGAGGTTTGGTCAGCTCTAGAAGAGGTAAGGAGGAAAAATAATTTAAAATTTCCTTTGATATTATTCCTAAAATAAAGTTTCCTTGATACCTATAGACACCCGAAAAATGGATAGGCTTGCGACTTGACATTAAAAACACTAATTTTCATCTATTAATTAATGGTTTTTTAATCATTAATTAATCATCTATTTTCCTCTAAATTTATTCCCCAAATCATCTAATCAAGTTCCCAAAATTAATTAAATAATTAATTTTATTTAATTAATTAACCTTTATTGATTACTTACCATTAATTAATTAATTAAATTTAATTTCCTATGTTTAAATTGAAATATTTAAACTTACTAATTAAATTATTACAATTAAATTAATTTAATTTCATTCAATAAAGCAATTCTAAATAAAAAGGAATTCAATTATCTCACATCTTGAAAAATTTAATTAAATAAATGAATTAAATATTCATTTATCTTCAAAGAGATAACTTGAATCAGATCACATGGGTTACTCCACCCATCTCTCCAGTTCACATGGGTAACTCCACCCACCTCTTCAGTTCTAAAAGGTAACTCACAATTAGCTCTTCAGTCAACCAAACTCTATCTCCTCTTTACCAATTGAAGATGTGGAGTTTACTGATGGCTTCTCTAGTTCCCTTTGATCTCAACCGTTCATCTCCCTATCTCTGAGATTGATCTCAACCATTCATTTCATCCCCAATTCCTAGATAATAAACCCTTCATAGCCATTTCAAGGATCTAGGATTTCAATCTCTTGTGTGCCATTACTCCGTCAGTTTGGTTCTAGCATTCAAGCTATCTTGCGATCACACACACATTTCAAGTATTAAATTCTCGACACTTCTCAAGTCATAGATGCTGCCCACACCAATACTGAGCATCAAAAACAACATTTCAGAAGGAGTAGAGAGAGACAATAAAAACTTCAAGCACTTTGGGGTTTGCATTCATTTGTTTTCCTTTTTTTTCTTGTACATTTTATTGGTTACATTTCAAGTTATTTGTTATTGGTAACTTTGTGTATTTGGTTTATATCATTGCAAAATGTTGCTACTAATCCCCACCTTTGAAAAGCTTGGGAACCACGAATTAGGAAAGGAGGCGTACATTTTGGTGAAGCTAACGTGAAGCAAATAACTCAAATATCTCTTGCATACGACATACAAAATCAATCATCTATGACCGTACGGTTGCAGACCAAAAGATTCATCTTTTTCTCAATATCTGTACTATTTCTAAATCACTGCTATTTTGCCGCAAGTGACTAAATTGTGCCACACCTGACTGGTTTAATACTACAATTGATTACAGGCTTTCGCATCACTATTCTTTCATCTTCTGTCTATTCTGTCTTATGGTATTTTTCTGCAAGTGATTGTATTTGACTGTAGTTGCATATAATTTGTCACAATTTCCTATAATGTACTGCAGTTGACTGATCCCTGCCACAATCGAAAGCATCCTACTACAAAGAAAAGTTATTTTCCATGATCGCCAATTTTCTACCGCAATTGACCAAAGTTTGCCACAATTGAACAAACAGTACATCAATTGACTCAAAAGCACATTTTTGTCTATTTTTCTTGGTTTTTGTGCAGGGATGACTGATAGTGAATGAAAAAGGTGTGTGTGAGAAATTATACCTTCCTGAAATTAGGACTCTAAACTACAATTCTATGGAAATAAAATGACAATTTAAACTAAGAATTGTAATTAAATCCATGACATCTCATGGTTCCCTATCTAAGCTTTGTTAAGAGAGCTCTCAGTCTTAATCTCTCTCTCGGACAATCCTTGAATGAGAAATTTAAAGATAAAATGCAAGATCTAGCTCAAATTCTCAAGATGATATGAAATTCTAATTCAAAATGCTCATGATATGCTCCTCAATGCAACAATTGCTTCTACAAATGCTAAAAAATAATTCTCAATTGCTCTCAAATGCTCTCAATTGCTCATAAATTGCCTATAATGAGGATGCTTTGCACTTGAATTTCTAGGATATGAAATGCATAGAAAATGACTTGTATTTATAGAAAATTCCCAAGGGTAGGGGGTAGAGTGAAT
>MU226306.1:192870-258779 GCA_018584345.1 Thuja plicata
ATGGGAATTGGTTCCTAGACCAAGTGATAAAAATGTGATTGGAACAAAGTGGATTTTCAGAAACAAAATGAATGAAGAAGGTACAGTAATAAGAAAAAAAGCAAGATTAGTATGTAAAGGATATGTGCAAAGAGAAGGAATAGACTACACTAAAACTTTTGCCCCTGTGAGCAGACTGGAAGCCATGAAATTATTTTTGGCATATGCAACATTAAAAGACTAAAGTTTATCAAATGGATGTCAAATCAACATTTTTGAATGGTGACTTAAAAGAAGAAGTCTACATAGAACAGCCTGAAGGATTTAACCTTTCAGATAGACCAGACATGGTATGAAAACTAAAGAAAGCACTTTATGGACTTAAACAGGCTCTAAGAGCTTGGTATGAGAGATTAGATGGTTATCTCACCAAGATTGGATTCAAGAAAGGAGCAGCAGATTGCAACTTATTCACAAGAGAAACACCTAATGGATTACTATTAGTTGCCATATTTTTTGATGACATTATCTTTGGAGATAATGACAAGCTTAGTATAATATTTGCAAAATAAATATAGAATGAATTTGAAATGAGCATGATTGGTCCTATAAAATACTTTTTAGGACTGAATGTAAATTAGAAAGATAAAGGAATATTCATTAATCAGTCAAAATATGTGAAAGAAATATTGAAAACTTTCAAGATGGAGGATTGCAAGCTAGTATGCACTCCTATGATCACAGGAAGTAAACTTTCAAAAGATGATGACTCCACAGTAGTTGATAAAACATTGTACAAATCTATGATTGGAAAGCTTATTTATCTAACTCAATCAAGACCTGACATATCTAATGCAGTTGGCATTGTTGGAAGATTTGCAGCTGAACTCAAGCATAATCACCTAATGGCAATTAAAAGAATATTCAAATATCTTAAGGGAACTATAGACTATGGTTTATGGTATCCTAAATCAGAAAATACACAACTTCATGTGTATACTGATGCAGATTGGGCAGGTCGTATTTATGATAGAAAGAGCACTTCAGGAGGAGTAGTATTTCTTGGAGAAAAGTTGGTATCTTGGACAAGCAAGAATAAAAATTGTATTTCTCAGTCAACAGTAGAAGCAGAATATGTTGCAGCAGCACTGAACTATACAAAAATTGTTTGGATCAAGTAGATGGTTAAAGACTTTGGTATTCAAGTTGACTATCCTATTGTTATTCATTGTGATAAAACCAGTACTATTAACATGTCTACGAACCCTGTGATGCACACAAAGACAAAACACATAGAGATCAAGTACCATTATCTGAGAGAAAAATTTGCAGAAAAGGAAGTAACATTGGACTATGTAAACACAAAAGATCAGCTAGAAGACTTTTTTACAAAGCCTTTAGAAAAAGATACATTTGAGTATCTAAGAGAGAAGTTGGGAGTAATTCCCTCTCCTAACTCTGATTAGAGAAAGCAGCAAGTACATCAGTCCTGTGTGACTGATGAATGGTTGACTACTCTACTTCTGGAGTAGTACCCGAGCTTAATAGTTTATGGCACCCTTTTCCATTGATGTCAATGGGGGAGTATATACCAGTAAAAACAAGACAAACAAGAAACACATACAAAGAGCTTATACTATGGGGGAGTAAAAAAACACAGTAGGGAAGTATGACAATGGGGGAGTATTCAGAGAATACATAGTACATGAAACTGTAGTAGTGTAGATGAGTCTTTGATGAGGATATTGAGAAGTTTGTATTAGAAAGAAGACACCATGAACAAAAGTTGTTTTTATATCATATGTTGCCATCAATGCCAAAGGGGGAGATTGTTGGAGAGTTGATTCTGAACAGTTGATTGATTGTATGTTTGTCATTGATGACAACATATAATACACAGCAGTAATTCTATAAGTACTTATCCATATGATGACATGAAGACCAGCATGGATAGATACATGTTGTTGACATGTTCATGATGCTATGTTCATACATGCAGACTCAGATATTAAGTTTCAGTAAAGATATGTAATTCTGTTATTGATGGTTACAGTTCTGGAGGATTAACGGTTTAAGGCCGACGTATGTAACATATTGATTGAGTTGTGCCTATCTTTAGGATATGCGTGTGTATATTCATGATGAGTTATGTGTTTTTAATATTAATCTAAACATGCCAAAAATATTTCAATAAGATTACAAAGTTATGATTAAATTGGTGAAGCTGACTTAGTGAAGTGATGTGTCTGTTCAACATTGACTTGCGTGGTTGTAATTATGCTTGCGTGCTTAGTAGAGCTAACAAGGATGTTAAGAAGAGTTTTCTAATAGGTCCCATGATCTCATATTTGGTGTATATATTTATACAAGGTCATTTGTGATAAGAAGAGTTGTGAAAGGCAGAGATTGACAAGCAGAGCAGAGTGTTGATGCAGCAGAGCTATATTTATCATATGTTGATAATATAGATGTTTATGTTGAAGCATTTAGAATATAGACTAGATTGTTATATTTCTTTATAAGAGGTTAAAGCATCGACACACAAAAGGAACTAATCAGACAAGCAGTGTCAAAGCAACAGTTCACTTCATTGGTACAGTGTGTATCAATTATCCAGAAGGTTGTAGCCTTCACCTCTTGGACAGTGAGTCCTCCACCCCTAACAAGGTTATTGTAAAAGACTCCTAATAGGGTCTGACCCTTAACCATGTCAACTATACTACTACATTGTATTGTACAACTCCTAACAGGGTTGAAGAATCTTTTAACAAGGATTACTATAAATAGTATAGTTCTTTGTGGGTACTAATTCCCACGGGGGTTTTCACCATTTGGTTTCCCCGTAACCAAAATTGATGTGTTGAGTAATGTGTTATCTGAATGTGCATTTAATTTATATCGGTCTATATTAATAAGTATAAAATATTTAAAGTTGATGATAACTGATTCACCCCCCCCTCTCAGTTATCCCTGAAGTATTCTAACACTTAAGAGGCTGGAGTATATCTTGTCAGAGTGCCTCTATTTAACTCATTATTCTACTTCCTTGAATGCTAAAGATTCTTCAAGATCTTTCTTAGTGGTTTCTTCTAGCCTTTTCCTTTCAGTAAATAATCTATCTCTTTCCATTTTCACATATGCTAAAGTAACAAGGGCTTGATGGAAGAGGAGAGGGAGGATAAGTAATATATGGGCTGGATGATGAAGGTTGGTAGGGATCTTGAGAAATCATCATTTAGGGAACATAATGCTCAGATTTTTTACCTTCCAATTCTGGAATCTTCTTATCTTTCTCAATAGATTTTACTTTCTCCTCATTATATGCACCCAAAACTCTTTCAAAATTTTCACTCAAGACCTTGAGTTCATTCTCTAATTTTTGGGCTACACTTACACTAAACTTAGTAGATTCCAAATTTAAACCTACTGTCTCAACAACCCCTTTTTCTACAACCCTCCATACCAAAAGGCTACCTAAATGTTCAGCCTGAGTGTCTTCACCTGTTGCCACATAACCAGGGCTACATGATCCTCACTAAACTTCACACCATTTGAAGTTTGATATACTTTTGCTTCTCTGACATGAAAAATATTTGTTTCTTTCCTGACAAAATAAAAAACAATAGCGTCAGCTATGTCCCATCTAGGAAGTATTAGTACTCCTTCCTTCTTCACTAGTGCTCTTCCTTCCTCAGGAGTTATTTTCTCAAACCTGCAGATCATTTCCTGCTTGATTTCATTTTCAATTTCCTCCTTGCCTCTGGCAGATTGTTCTTCTTATTTTTGTTGGCACTTAATCTTGAACTCATCAATGTGAATTCTCCACAAGAATTATAAAAATGCTCTTTCCTTAAAAAAATTATCATCAGACAAAAATTTGTCACTTGCCTACTGTGTTAATGGATCTATCTCTTTGCCAACAAATTCTGCCACTATAAGGTCCAATTGAGCATGTTTTGGCTCTTAGGGTACCCCTTTCTATAGTTCCCTAGCTGTGACATAATTTTTTCCAGTGTTTCCCATCTGTACTAGTTGTTGTGCTACAATTTGTTCATCCGTGCGTATTGGGGATTGTGTGGGAGAATAGACCTAATCAGGTTGTTGTTGATTTCCCTCTTCTACCCTTTGCCTCTTGGGGGATGGGAAAACTTGAGCACTAGGATGTAGTTTCCTGTTTCATTTAGGATCACTGGTCTACCCACTTGTTCACAAAATTGTACTATATCCTCTACATTTGTATAGCGCATACTCTCCTTGTGGGATGTTTCTAGCAGGGAATGCTTTGCCCAAAATTTATTTAGCCTTCTCTGGCTTTTTTTGCAATATGTTATCTCTTTTTTGGCTCAAGGCCTTCATAATTTCTTCAAACAAATGCATCATAGATTCAATCTTCTTGGCCCATGGCTGAAATTCCTTTAAAGGATCATATGTTTTATCAAAATGGTGAATAAAATCAAGGATTTTTTTGTAAGCCAACCATTTTTATTTCTTTATTTCTTGGTTTATTAAGTCAAATTCATTTTTAAATATGTCTTCTGGAAAGTTGAATTGATGATTCAACAACACATGCTTTGTCTTTTCTCTGAACATGTCCTTAATGAACGCCTGAGGGTCAGCACACCTAGATACTGATGTGGTCAGATTGTAGGGTTTCAAAAAATCCTGCAGGTGTTTCCATCCTCCCTTGGTGATGATAAACTGATGAGCAACAATGATTATAGGAAAGATTATTCCTTTTCCTCTTCCATTCAGGGCATCTTCCTACAAACCCCCAATTTGTCTTAGGATCTTTGCCAATCCTATCTTAAGGGGCACTCTGTAGGGCAATATGTTTGGCACTCCCCTGAAACAATAGATCATAAATACAATTGACACTGGATAAGGAATAACATAACCCCAGTTATGTACTATATTCAACTCTTAGTCAAATTCCTTTAGCCTTAAGAATTTAGATAATGCTACAAAAATCCTAGGGTCCTCTTTCAACAATAATGCCCTGAGTCTGACAGTAAAATACCTGTCAAAATTGATGTAGCAAGCCTCTTTATTGTCCCAAGTCATGTTTGAATTCCATAATTGTACATACATGATTTCATTATCCTTGAATCTTTTCAGCTCCATCTCCTTCTCAAAATAATCGCCCCACTTATAGATAAACACATGCTTCAACAAGGAGTACCATGCAAAAGGTCTGGACACCTTTGTGTTCTGGACACCTATCAACCCTTCATGAATCTGGTCTGCAATAGATGGGGCAAAATAAAAAATTATTGCTAGATGGGGATGTATAATCTTGACCATCATAATCATATAATGGATAGGAATCTCAACTTGCTCATCATCTGTACAGACCCGACAAAGAGCCCTGTAAACTGATTTGGCTTTCAAGATGAAATGATAGAGTTTAAATGGCTCTTTAGTATTAGGTCCTACAAAAACCAAATCCACAACTATGCCAAAATATTTTTTGAGGGGCCCTTCTTTGAAGTATTTCTTCTAGGCTTGGTAGACTTCTTTTAATTGATCAAAACCAATCTTATCCATGGAAGTGTTTGGATCATTCCAACTGAATACCTCCCTAATCTCTTGTGCAGTCACTTTTGTTAAGACTTGCCCATTGTTGTCCCTGACTACTCTAGATACACTTTCATAATTCCTAGCTATATGTGTGAGCATATCCATATCCATCAAAATTCTAGGCACTACCAATTTGACTATGTCAAACTGCCATACATTATTGTGTGGGGATTAGCATTTCTCTGACCAAAGAGCACCTTAAAAAAGGCCAAACAAGTCATACCTATTTTGGTATCCCTAAAACACTGACCCAAATCATATAACCCTTCAGTAATTTTCAAGCATGGATCCTTGGGGACTAATTCTTTTGTCTTAGAGGCATCATTAGTCGACATTGTTAATTGTTGTAACAAATCATTGCAGATATTTCTATCCTTATAATTAACCTTCCCCGAGAATTATCTTTTGGGAGACATTGTAAATTTAAATTTTAACAGTCTAATAATGAATAATAAAATTTTTCTCTTTCTACACACCCTGCTAATCCCTTTAGGTTTCTTACAACCTAGAAGTATCAGTACCAGAAGATTACCAATTCTGCAAGAAGCTTAAAAATCTGGCCACAATCACCACAACTTCACTCCGCTCTGCAACTGATGTCAATTATGAAAAATGTCTTTATTGATTGAAAAGATAGCAATCCCTTCATCTTAAAAATTAAAATTTAACTGGGAAGAGAGCACATATTCACCATTACTCCTCTGAGTTCAATGCTTGGCATCCAACTGTCAAAACTTGCTACTTCTATGTTTTAAAATAGAACCATCGATTCTACTAGCTTTTCCCCACATTAGACAGTCTAAAGTGAATCCTCCACAATGTTCATCTCCCTAGACACGTGGTAGCATGTTGTGTTCCCTTGATAGTTAAATTTTGATCAGTTTTAACTTAAGGCTTCGTGCCAGCTGTCCGATGCTGCTTAACCTGTCTGATCTTTACTTAACTCTACGTTACTGTGCAGGCCCCATCAACTTGGACATGTGTCATCATGGAAATTTCCCTTGATGAGTAAAGATTGGACATTTTATACTTAAGGCTTAGTGGCGACCATTGGATCTTCTCAATATGTAGTGACTTTAATTGCCTTTATAACCCGTAGCCTCGATCTTGTAGGGACACATGTCAGCATGGTGAAATGCTTCAGTGATTAAAACAAAATCACCTTTGATCTAAGGATTTTTGCTATCCATTAGATCTTCATCAAATTAAATGGTCTTTAGTTAGTCCTTCTATGGACTGCATGTTTGATCTCTTGGGATACGTGGTGAGGTGTCGCGATGCCTTGATGATTAAAATAATTACTTCTTTCACTGGAGGCTTTGCTCCAACTGTCAAATCTTCTTGAAGATGCCATTTATTTACTAAGAACCTTAATCATCCACTGGACCCACTAGACTCCATGTGGCAACATGGTGCAATCCCTTGATGACTATTGGGTGCGCATCTTGACCATAAGCCTTTGCACCAACCGTTGGATCAAATCTAACATGCTTTCACTTTGACTTCATTTGCTCATTCACATCTGGGCCCTCTAAGGACATGTGTCATCATGGCATGATCCCTTAATGTTATCCTTCGTTCATCTTTTATTATCAGGCAAAGTGCGGTCCCACAGATCAACTTTGATCTACGGTGACTAACAATTTTCTTTTCAATCTATGACTGAATCATCCAAGGACATGTGGCTTAATGGCACGTTCCCTTGATAGTTAAAATTCAATCATCTTCATCATGAGGGAAAGTGACAACCGTTAGATCAAACAAGACTTGCATGATACATGAAAAAAGGTTAAAATAGGCTTATGGGTTTTAAAACTTTAGAAAAATTAATGCCTAGGACTTAGGAAAGAAATAAAAGTGACCCCATTCAATTTTGACACATGGTTAATTCAATCACTTAAGTAATTGAATATAGCTATGCAGAAAAAGAACCCACTAAGAATGTTTAGGGTATTTTTTCAAATTCAAACCGATACGACACTAGACTTAGGGTTTTCACCATTTTAGGACCAGTATGCAACATTCCACTGGATAATTAGCATCTTTTAGGACAAAATTTGACATTTTGACAAAACGACCAATTGGGAACAAATTTTTTAGGGTAAGGCCTCAAAACAAAAAATATCACCAAAAATGGCTTTGTTTGAGGATGCTTAAATGCTAGATTATGACAAGAATACAGATCTCAGGGAAAAGCAGACCAAAATTGCACTAACCTAAAACTGGAAACAAACACACAACAAAAACAAACACACATGTACATATGATACATACTACTATGCATGGAATAAAAAGATCTAATTGAAGAATTTTTTTAGGAATTTTCCATGCACTAGCAATTCCTGTTCCTCATCATCCATATTCTTTAGGAAATATGAATCCTTACCAAAAATATGAGATATGACAAAATTCCCTATCCATAGTGACTCAAATTTTTTATGCTTTCCTTTGTCTTCAACCCTGGTCTGCCATTGCAACACAAAATCACCAGGATAAAACTTTCTTTCTTGTGCCCTTCTCTCAAAGAGGTATTTCATTTTTTATTGCAGTTTAACATTTTCCCTCTGGCTTTCTCTCCTTATTTCATCCAATTCTACCAATTGAACCATTATTTCTTCCATAGGCTCAGAGACTTGAATATCGTCATCTTGAATGAATTTGTAAATTAAGAGCAGATTGTTGACAGGAATTCTTGATTGAACACCATAAACTAACTCAAAGGGAGACTTTCGAGTGGCCTTTTTGATAGTAATTCTGTCTTCCCAAAGGGCAAGTTTTAATTTCATATGCCAGGATCTTTTATTTCTTTCCAGGGTCTTTTTCAAAATTTGTAAGATACTTTTGTTGCTGGATTCAGCCTGACCATTGACTTAAGGGTGGTATGGGGATGAATAAGACATGGAAATTCCCATATCAGAGAAAAAATTAGTAAATTATTCCAACCTAAAACACATGGCATTATTCATTACCAATTTGAGGGGGACACCAAATCTAGTGATCACATTGTCCATCAAGAAATCAATGACCACTGTGCTTGTTGTTCTTTTGGTTTGAATTTCCTCTACCCATTTCGTGAAATAATTAGTTACCAACAGAATCCAACTATGGCCTCCACTTGATTTTTCAGCAAATTCTCCTATGAAATCCATTCCCCACATAGAAAAGGGAGCTTCTGCCACTACAGGATTCAATAGTAAGGCTCCTGAAAATTTCATTTTTCTTGAGAATCTTTGACATGGCTCACATTTTCTGACAAATGTATAAGCACCTTGGAACAAAAAAGGCCAATAGTATCTAGCTCTCAAAATTTTATGAGCTGTGGACCTAGTAGAGTAGTTCCCTCCACACATTCCAGCATGCATTTCTCTCAAAATATTCTCTGATTGTCCTTTGTCAAGACACAACAACAAGATCCCATCTCTATTTTTCCAAAACAAATCACCATGCAACAAAACATATTTCTAAGCTTGTAATCTCAAACTCGTCCTTTGGTTGTCACTTAGGTTATCTGGACACTTAGCATTTTTCAAAAAATATACAATATTAGCATACCAGGGTTAGATTTCAATACTTGTCAAGAAATTTTCACTTGTATCAACATTGTTGACCTGAACTAGATCCAAATTTTATGCTGTCATCAGTTTTTCCAATCCTAGTCCTCTCACCAACTTTGTGATATGGATGTCCAAATCAAACTCTTAAACTTCGTTTATCCATTTGAATCATTTCCCTATTACGTCATTCTAAACAAATATATCTTTCACATCAACATGAGGAACATAGGCATTTACCTTTGCACATACCAAATATGGCCTGAAATATTTAACTGCCTTTACTAAAGCATAAGCCTAGTTTTCCATCAGTTGATATTTCAATTCAGCTAATTGCAATGACTTGCTGAAAAATGCAATGGGATGTTCAAATCCCTCACCATCCGTTTGCAATAGGACTATTACAATAGTATGGAAAGAAGCAAAAGTGAACAAAGAAAAGGGATTGTTATAATTAGGGGACACTAGGACTGGTGCTTCTTGGATAACTTGTTTTATTTTTTCAAAAGCCAATTGTGGCTCTTGGTCCCATTTAAATCTTACATTTTTCTTCAGCAATCTGACAATGGGTTTAACCAATTCTGCAAAGTTGGCAATAAATCTCCTAACCAAATTGATTTTCCCTAGAAATAACTGTATGCCTTTCAGATTTTTGGGAGCAATTACCTTTTGTATAGCCTCAAATCTTCCAGGATCTATTCTCACTCCCTCTTTTGACACTATGTGGCCTAGAATTTGCCCTTCAGTAACAACAAAGTGACACTTTTTTGGGTTCAAAGACACCCCATATTCCAATGCATTTATCATCACTTTCTCCAAGTGGTTTTAATGATCTTCTACCATTTTTGAGAAAGTTGTCAAATCATCTTGGTACACTACCATCAGGACATCTATAAGATCTTTGAAAGCCACATCCATGGCCCTTTGAAATGTTGCACCAGCATTCTTCAAACTTAATGGCATGCAAGCATACACATAAGTGCCCTAGGGAGTAGTAAATGCTGTCTTGAATTGCTTAGATTCTTTGACTAGCACGTGATTGTACCCTGAGAACCCATCCATCATAGACAATAAATCATATCTAGTGACTTTATGCAGCATAGCTTCCATATTTGTTAATCCATAATTATCTTTCAGTGAAGCTACATTCAGGTTTCTAAAATCAACACATAGTCTTATATCCCCATTCTTCTTTCTCACAGGGACTAGATTAGAAACCCATGATGAATGCTTGATAGGCTGGATTATGCCTGCATCTCTTAGCTTCATCAATTTTGTCTACATTTTGGTATCTAACAATAAATTAATGGGCCTTTGTTTTTACCTAAAAGGTTTTATACCCTCTTTTGGAGGGATGTCATGCTGGAATAGGTCTTTTATATAAGCTTTTAGATCCTCATAAGACCAAGCAAATACATGTTTGTACTTTTTTAGTCATTTTATCAAATTCAGTCTCACATTGCTATCCAACTTTTTACCAATATAGACTAATTGGGGAGATGTTTTAGACCCTAGGTTAATTTCTTTTAAATCTCCTACCTTTGCATTGGATTTATGGATCATGTAATTGTCATTTATGTTGAACATGCCTTCCCACTCAATTAACTCTTTGGGAATGTGATTAGTAGCCAACTCAATAACTTCTTGATCAAAGATATACTCTTTACCATCCACAACTACTACTAGAGATTCACAATCAATCTTCTGACCATCATATTGTTCTACACAGTGACTAAACCTAAGGATATCATCATCATCCTCAAATACTTTCCAATTATGAATATTGTCAGGGACTGTAGATCTACTTTTTATTTCTACCACAGACATGCTAGTAAGGGTGACATCATTATTTTTTAGGGAAACAGTGGCAAGGAAATCTTCCATTATGTTATTTGATCTCTCTATCCATAGGATATTGAAGGCATCAAATAATTCTATCCTATCCAAGACTACATACTTGTATAATTTTAGTCTTTCATCTTTAGCAACATAATGTTCCCTTATCTGAGATATGATTAACTAAGAATACCCATGAACCTTCAATCATTTAATACCATACTTAATAGAAATATCTATTACCAAGATTAAGGCTTCATACTCAGCAGTATTATTTGTACATTGGAAAGTTAGCAGGAAGGAATACTTGAAAGTGATACCTGATGGTGAGATAAACAAGACTCCAGCTCCTGATCCTTTCTTGGAGCATCCTCCATCAAAGTACATTTTCCACAATCCATCTTGTTGTAACAACATTTCATCCATAATTAGGTCAGTATTTTTTAATTGTGGTTTGATCTCTTCCATAGTAAAGTTTTCCATATCAACATTTACACAACAATTCAACTGGTCAAGTAGAACCACCTCTACCATGACATGTGACCGGGGTTCTCTGTACAACTTGATCTCATTTCCATTTATAGGGATAGTTGCATAGGAAAATTCTAATTACATCTTTCCACCCACTGCTGCTACCCACTGTCTTGATAGAAGAATACCATAATATGGCTTAGTATCAACAACTACTATATCCATTCTGTAAGTTGCTTCAGGGAAAGAAACAATTTTCACTTCAATGTCTTTCAGTTTTCCTATCACAGGAAATTCCCTGTTGTCCATATAATAGAAAATTCCAGTAGGTATGGTGACCTGAAGGCCCAATTCCTTCATGACATGGTAAGACATCACATTTGATGTAGCTCCAGAATCAATCATGCAATTTTTTACTAAGAAACTATTGACCATTAAAGTAACATAAAATGGGTCAACAGATAATGGTTCTTGGGTAATTATGTTGCCAATGAAAATGTTGGAAAATTCTTTGATTTTTTTCTTTTCCTATTACTTGTGGACTGTCCATTCTACTATCATTTGATGTCAAGGGTATTTTCTCTTGGTTTGGCACAAACACCTCATCTATCCCTATGAGAAGTGCTAAAGCAACATCTTTATGTTCTTGATGTGGAAATAAGTCTTGTTGCTTCTACAGAACTAGCTTGGCTTTTCTCTGAGATCTTTCTCATAGATCTCTTAGGGTGTTCATTACCCTAACTAAGGTAAGTCACTATCAACTTCACCTCCTCTTCAAGACTCAGTCCCCATCGATATGGTATTCAACTTCTCCTCACTGAACCTACATAAATAGATTCATTCAACCAATGTTTTCAGAACATTGTTCTCATTCTCTTCCCTAGCCAGACTATCACCGAGCTCACCTAGGGTAAGATATCCAGACTTGTTGCTGATGCTTCTCCTATAGAAAAAAAAAAGGAAATTATGTACAAGGGCTCCTCTTGAGTTCCATCCCAACACATGACTCTCACCATGGATTCAGGAATCTCAAGGGGCCATTACTGCTTACAACCCAGAACGGGTGAAGAACTAACAAATTAAAAAATAGAAAGTAAAGTAACAAATTTACTTGCATGCAAAAGGGACCAAAAAGAAACTTGATATCCAATAAACACATAGTCTACTTCTCATTACTGGAAACAAAACAAAACAATACAATAATCTGCAAATCTCTAACTTTCCTATAGCTTCTCTTCTTCTTCAATCTCAACCCTCTAGATCTCTAAAATGAAGGCTTGGGGTGTTATTAATAACCATCCTCTCATTGGAATGAACCCCCTAACTGCCCACATATTTGCAAGCATCTCTTCAAGAAATGTTACAACTGACCATACTGTCCATAAAAGACAAGATCTAGTTTTCACGGGCCGTTACGACTAAATTTACCGAGCAACAGTAACGTAAAACTAACCACAAATATAAATTAATTGACAGTGTTAACCAAAATAGTGTTAACTGACACAATGTTAACCGACACAATGTTAACTGATAGTGTTAACTAATAGTGTTAATCGATAGTGTTAACCAAAAATTAGGAAACCAGCTAAGCAACCTAGCTAGACATGGATTGACCTAGTCATATCCATCTTAGGGGAAATAGATGACCTTATCAGGTCCACACAAACTCTCCTGACTTGGATAGAGTTAGTACGTGCCAGAAATAAAGAGCTAAGGGTTTGCGCTAGTTGTGCTCCCGCACCAATTCTTTTATTTTTAGAATCTCCATGAGTGGGACTGAAACTTTCATTTATGTCAGAGCATGTCTCATGTCAAAAAGGGGTAATTTAGAGGGCACATAATTCATCCTTTTACCTTTCTTATATTTATCATTGGGTATTAGCTCCTCTTTGGCTTCTTCCTTTTCAACATGATCAGAAGAGGGTCCTGCTTTCCTTTCAAAATTTTCATCTTTATTTTCCTTGACATGAGAATCAACAGTAACTTGAGGTGAATTATTTCTAACATAGAGAGGGGCTGGTTTATCTTGGGCTGGTTGCACTATTCTATTTCTTAGATTATATGCATTTTTGGCCTGATTAATTGCTGCAATAGTCAAAGATCTCTTTTCCTCATCAGTAGGAGTTTTAAAATGAGAATGTGACTTGTCACTTCCCACTATATTTATAGTTGCTTGTGAAACAATTTCAACCTAATCACTTTGGTAAGGTGTAAGCTTTGATTGATATTCTAAATAGGAACTATCTTATATATACAAGTTATTAGAAGATGAACCAATATCAGAAAACCATGGGTATAGTTTCTTTACTGTGAACATATTAATAGCAGAGCCTTCTTGTTCCCTTTGTTCTGTTTGATCAAACAAATCCTGGGCTACTACACACTGATAGGAAGAATGTGGCATATTACAAGAATCACACCAAGGATTTTTCTCAATATAGTTGGCACTGTTCCTTTTTAAGGGTTCTAGGGTTTCCTTTGCTTTTGGGTTATCTTGTCCATCAGGGACTGGCTTACCATTGTTCCAATTTGTTTTATATGGATAGTCTCTTAGGTTAGGTTGCATATCAAACCTTTGGTTAGTGTATTTACTATCATGGTACCCTCCCCTATCATTTTTATCCATTTTGGTAGCAAGATCTTTTACTGCACTCACCAGATTGTCTACTGTGTCTTCTTCTTTGACAGTTTTGTTGGGTGGTCCCTTTTCTTTCCAAAGTTTATTGTCCTCCCTCTTTCCCAGTTTTCCTGATGCTCTTCTATTACTTTCAATGTCAATAGCTATCTTATAAGCATCCCTTAAGGTTGTTTGGTTTTTATCTCTGAGTAAGTAAGACATTTTTCCATCAGCAACATTGATATATGTAGTGAGACATACTTCCTCATCTAAACTCAAAACTTGGAATAGTTTATTCATGGCATTTTGAAATCTACTGTTAAAATCAGCCATACTCTCATTACAGAACTTTTTAATGTTATTGAATTCATTAAGCATGTATCTAGAATTTACATGTTCTCTATATTGTTTTCTAAAAGATTTCACAAATTCATCCCAAGATGCAATGCTATCATTAGGAAAATTTATGAACCAATCCCTAGCATCTTCTGTTAATGATTGAACAAAAAGCTTCATAATGAAATCCTCATTTTCAATTTCAAAGTCAGTTATCTCATCACTAAAAGATTTCAAATGCTCTTCACCAGTGACAACATTATTTCCTGTGAATTGGGCATTTTGTCTCTTACCTCATTGGGGATCATATTAGGGTGACCAGGGATGCCTTCAAAGAAAAGGGCTCTGTATCTATTCATGTAGATAGGTCTCCTTTGGAAATTTCCAAGTACATGGTTTCCACTTGGTCCAGCAGCTCCTCCTTGATTTTGAATGGGTGGGGGAACATTTTGTTTTGGGTTAGAGACTTGAACACTTGGGCCAGGGCCAAAAGGATGAGCACTTGCATTGGGGCCAGAGTTTTTAACATTTGAATTCACACCAGAATATTGCACTTTAGGACTAGCATCTTGAGTATTTGAAATAGGGCCAACAGATTGATTTTGTTTTTATATACCATGATTAAATAGCATAGAGATACTTGTAGTAGTGTTGGTAGTAGCATGGAGAATAGCTATTTTCATTCTCATATAAGCTGCAACAGCCTCTAATTCTAAATTCCCCAGTTGTTTGGCTAAGTCTTCTTTATCTTTTTTGGCTTGCTCAATTTCTTCTTCAATTGGAGACATTCATGAAAGGATAGGCACATTTTTTTTAGGTTCACTGATAGTGATACCAAAAACTTTTTGTTTACCTTTGGCAGGGATAACTTTAATGTTTGAATCAAGCTTTGCACTCTGCTCAACCTTATATGGTTGAAACTATCTAATGACATGTCCTTCTTTTTCAAACTCATCTCTGCCAAAGTTTGATTTTTGATTTATAGCCTTGTTCCTTAAATCATCAAGGTTACCAAATAATTTTGGGTTCAAACCTTTAACCTCTTGACTTAGGCTTTTAGCCTTGAGGTCATTTCTTCTAGTTTCAGCCAAGAGTTCTTCTCTTTTGACCAGTAAATCATATAACTCTTTCTCACATTTCTTTCTGGCATAGGCTATTTCCTTTTCTTGTTCTTTCTTTCTTTTTCTCCAAGCCAAAACCTCATCTCTCAACTGATCAGAGTCATACGAGGTTGTCTCAGTAGCAGAAGTTTTTTGTGGTGGGCCTAGATTTTCTTCTATAGGGAAAAAACCAACATCCATTGTTTCTCCATCTCTGAAAGGATCAAAGTTGGCATCAACTCTATAAGTTTCAATTGGCCCTATGGGTCCTGCATCTTTAGAGGAAGATGAATTTCTTTCTAGGATAGGGGTTTCCATTCCCCCCTTAGAAGTATTTGGAGAATCATGTTTGGAACCACCTCTCTTTGACCATTGTTTCCTTTAAGGTGTATGGAGCTCTTCTCCAACATCCTTTTTAGGATTTTCTTTGAAATATGATCTAGTATTCCTTTGTCAACTCATCTTTTAGAAAAGAGAAATATTTTCAATATGTTTAATGTGCAACACTGGAGTACATAGAGGTTTGAGTTGCCACCTCTTCTCAGAGGAAAAATATACAAAATGATTGAGCTGCTTGTCCTGACTTAGATTTTCCTTTACAACAATAAGTTTGAAAGAAAATTGAAAGAAATTTTTCTCAATAATTCCTCACCTGGTAATCTGAAGAAAATGATTCTTTACTATATGTATGACTGCAAATCTTCCCCACTTTGTAACTTTTCTTAACAAGTCACTCTATTTGAGACAAGATCTGTATCATTTTCAGGACCAAAACCTTCAAACAGTGTGCAATGACAGATAACCATAACAAAATTGCTTTTATGATTATGAGGAAAATTAGACTTATTCTTAATATTTCAAGGACCAAATCTTTCATGAACATGACTCTAGAACATTAAAACATCCCCAGTAGAGTTGCCATTTTGTAAGAACTTTTTCTTGTAGAATCAGTATATAGCAGTAAATACTTGACTCTTTGTTTCCCAATTCAGATTCATATAGGGAAAAGGTTAATTAACAAGGATAAGATTCCTTCTACACTTTGGGCTCCACAAACCCAGGTGGGTGCACCTTCAACAGACTATTGATATTCAACAAATATGACAATGGATTAAGGATTCATGATCCTTCTTCTTTTTAGGCCACTTGGCTTAGAAAGGATAACCTATTGATTCTCTCTTCAAGGAATCACTATGATGAATTATATTCAAGACAATTATCTAAACATGTATTCTTGATATAACAGAAAGTAAAGATTGATTAATATTTGATTGATTTGATGATAATGACTACTTATTAGAACTTGACCAGTGCCTAATCTTGGGCTATAGAGTCACAATGAAACATACATTTACCAGGGACAATTAATTGAAACACAAGTAAAATTTTAGATATAATGCCTTACAGACCATCCTCTCACTCTCAAACCCCTGTATCAAATTCTTGCATTAAACCCTAACCCTCTGGAATTATTTGTAAGATTTAACCCTCCTTGAAAGCAAATGACAAATAAAAACATAGTTACCTAATAACTAGTACAATTGAAATGCCTTACAAATTAAACATACAAGAGAAGAATGTAAATGAAAGAAGACATCAGTTATATGAGACTAGAAATTCCATTGTATTTTATTAATAATCCATTGATTATAATACATTTCAATTTCACTAAAAACCTGAAACTTAGACACAATTCAAAAGTCTGCCTCGCAGTTTTGATTTTACAATCCTTTACAATATGTTACAAATTGCTACTTATAGACAACAAAAGTCATCTTGGAATCCTTAAAGATCAAGGATGCAACAAGCTTTGGATGACTATGCTAAAAGAAAAAAAATCAAGAATACAATAGGATAAAATAACAAGTGGACAGAAAAACCACTTTTGTTACAAGACATTCCGACAAATTCTTTGTCCTTCGATCGCATGGTGATTGATTTTTCCTTATACTTTCTCAGGGAGATCCATCTAGAATCCATTGTCTTTGATGTTAGTGAAGTAGGATCTCCACTTTCAACTATATCAGCCGCTCTGTTGGGCTTCATCATCCACCTGCATATTATCACCTTCCCCTGGATCAACTATCATATACCTGTCCTTCCAAGAAGTGTACACCTCATCATTTGGCCAGTTAAAGCTAAGGACTTCATCTTTTGTGCTAATGACCTCACCCCAGCTGGCGCTTGCCTTCTTAACTTCTCCCTTCTAGAACTCAAAAAATTCCCCGGCTTTGTTAATGATGTTTATAGTTTGAATAAACAAAATTGTGCCCTCCAAGGTAATGATACTATGTGTCCAAGCATTTATTGTTTCTTTTATTTGTCTTAACCATAGTGCCTCATTCTTTATATCACCATCTTTCTTGAACATGTTAGGGTACATTTCATACCTATCCTTTGAAAATTCTCTCCTCAAGATTTCTACCTTTCTGATGAGGATATTCATTTTGATATCCAAGTCCACCATTAACTTCAAACATTTGTGAGTCCTAGTCAAAAAAATATCAATATTATTCTCTTCTTTGGACATGGAATAAAATGATTTCACTTCAACCCCTTTTCCTTTCCATGTGTCCATGACTAGACCCCATTGATCTTTGTCTACATCATATTCATTGATAATGTTAAAAATCCTTTTGCCCAATAGATAAAGGTCAACAAGATTCACCTCTTTAGCACATCTCAAGAGGTTGGATTATATCTCGTCAGAGTGCCTCTATTTAACCCATTCTTCTACTTCTTTGAATGCTGAAGATTCTTCAAGATCTTTCTTAGTGGTTTCTTCTAGCTTTTTCCTTTTAGCAAATAATCTATCTCTTTCCATTTCCACATTTGCTAAAGTAACAAGGCTTGATGGTAGAGGAGAGGGAGGATAAGTGATATATGGGATGGATGATGAAGGTTGCTAGGGATCTTGAGCAATCATCATTTGGGGAACACAATGCTCTCAATTCTTACCTTCAAATTCTACAATCTTCTTATCTTTCTCAATAGATTTTACTTTCTCCTTATTGTATGCACCCAGAATTCATTCAAATTTTTCACTCAAGACCTTGAGTTCATGCTCTAATTTTTGGGCTACACTTACACTAAACTTGGGAGATTCCAAAGTTATACCTGCTGCCTCAACAACCCTTGTTTCTGCAACCTACTATACCAAATGGCTACCTGAAATTTTAGCCTAAGTGTCTTCAATTTTTACTTTGGGGTCTCTTTTCCTTAGTTTCCACATTACCAGGGTTGTATGATCCTCACTAAACTTCACACCCTTTGAAGCTTGCTGTACTTCTGCTTCTGTGACATGAATAGTCTTTATTTCTTTCCTGACAACATAAAAAATAATAGCATCAGCTATGTCCCATTCAAGAAGTATTAGTACTCCTTCCTTCTTAACTAGTGCTCTTCCTTCCTCAGGAGTTATTTTATCAAACCTGGAGATCATTTCCTGCTTGATTTCATTTTTAATTTCCTCCTTGCCTCTGGCAGGTTGTTCTTCTTGTTTTTGTTGGCACTTACTCTTGAAATCATCAATGCAAATTCTCCACAAGAATTGTAAAAATGCTCTTTCCTTAACAAAATTGTCATCATATAGAAATTTTGCACTTTCCTACTGTGTTAATATATCTATCTCTTTGCCATCAAATTCTGCCACTATCAAGTCTAAATGAGCATGTTTTGGCTCTTTAGGTACCCTTTCTTGTAGTTCCTCAGCTATGACATAAATTTGTCCAGTGTTTCCCATCTGCATTAGTTTCTATGCTTCAGCTTGTTCATCCATGCGTATTGGGGATTGGGAGGGAGAATAGACCTGATTAGGTTGTTATTGATGTCCCTCTTCTATGCTTTGCCTCTTGCAGATGGAAAAACTTGAGCACTAGAATCTAGTGGCCTCTTTCCTTTAGGATCACTAGTCTGCCCACTTGTTGGAAAAATTGTGCTATATCCTCTCTATTTGTATACCAGATACTCTCCTTGTGGGATGTTTCTAGCAGGGAATGCTTTGCCCAAAATTGATTTAGACTTCTCTGGCTCTATTTTCAATATGTTATCTCTTTTTTGGCTGAAGGCCTTCATAATTTATTCAAACAAACTCATCAGAGATTCAATCTTCTTGACACATGGCTGAAATTCCTTTAAAGGATCATATGTTTTATCAAAATGGTGAATAAAATCAAGGCTTTTCTTGTAAGCGAGCCATTTTTATTTCTTTATTTCTTTCTTTATTAAGTCAAATTCATTTTTGACTATGTCTTCTAGAAAGTTGAATTGACGATTCAACACCACACACTTTGTATTTTCTCCAAACATGTCCTTAATGAACACCTCAGGGTCAACACATCTGGATACTGATGTGGTTAGATTGTAGGGTTTCAAAAAATCCTACAGGTGTTTCCATCCTCCCTTGGTGATGATAAACTGATAAGAAAGAATGATTACATGAAAGATTGTTCCTTTTCCTCTTCCAGTTAGGGCATCTTCCTACAAACCCCCAATATGTCTTAGGATCTCTGCCAATCCTATCTTAAGGGGCACTCTATAGGGAAATATGTTTGGCAATCCCCTGAAACCATAGACCCTAATTACAGTTGACACTAGATAAGGGATAAAATCACCCCAGTTATGTAGTATATTTAGCTCTTGGTCAAATTCCTTTGGCCTCAATAAGTTAGATAATGCTACAGGAATCCTAGGGTCTTCTTTCAACAACAATGCCCTGAGTCTAGCAGAAAAATACCTGTCAAAATTGATGTAGCTAGCCTCTTTATTGTCCTAAGTCATGTCTGCATTCCACAATTATACATGCACGATTTCATTATCCATGAATCTTGTTAGCCCCGTCTCCTTCTCAAAATAATCAGGCCTCTTATACATAAATACATGCATCAACAAGGAGTACCATGCAAAAGGTCTGGACACTTTTGTGTTCTGGACACCTATCAACCCTTCATGAATCAGGTCTGTAATATATGAGGAAAAATAAAAAATTATTGCTAGGTGGGGATGTAGAATCTCAACCATCATAAGCATATAATGGATAGGAATCTCAACTTTCTCATCATCTCCATAGACCTGACAAAGAGCCCTATAAACTGATTTGGCTTTCAAGGTGAAATAATCAATTTTGAATGGTTCTTTAGTATTAGGTCCTACCAGAACCAAATCCCCAATTGTGCCAAAATATTGCTTGAGGGGCCCTTCTCTGTAGTATTTCCTTTGGGCTTGGTAGACTTCTTTTAATTTATCTAAATCAATCTTATCCATGGAAGTGTTTGGATCATTCAAACTGAATGCCTCCCTAATCTCTTGTGTAGTCACTTTTATCAAGACTTTCCCATTTTTGTCCCTGACTACTCTAGATATACTGTCATAATTCCTAGCTATACGTGTGAGCATATCCATATCCATAAAAATTCTAGGCACTACCAGTTTGCCTATATCAAACTGCCATACATTATTGTGTGGGGGATTAGCATTCCTCTGACCAAAGAGCACCTTAAACAAGGCCAAACAAGTCATACCTATTTTGGCATCCCTAACAGACTGACCCAAATCATATAACCCTTCAGTAATTTTCAAGCATGGATCCTTGGGGACTAATTCATTTGTCTTAGAGGCATCATTAGTCGACATGGTTAATTGTTTCAACAAATCATCACAAACATTTCTATCCTTATAATTAACCTTCCCCAAGAATTCTCTTCTAGGTGGCATTATGAATTTAAAGTTTAACAGTCTAATAATGAATAATAAAATTTTTCTCTTTATGCACACCTGGCTAATCCCTTTGGATTTCTTACAACCTAGAAGTATCAGTACCAAAAGATTACCAATTTTGCAAGAAGCTTGAAAATCTAGCCGCAATCACCGCAACTTCACTCCTCTTTGCAACTGATGTCAATTATGAAAAATGTCTTTAGTGATCGATAAGATAGCAATCCCATCATCTTAAACATTAAACTTTAACTGGGAAGAGAGCACACATTCGCCATTACTCCTCTGAGTTCAATGCTTGGCATCCAACTATCAAAACTTGCTACTTCTGTGTTTTAAAATAGAACCATTGATTCTACTAGCTTTTCCCCACATCAGATGGTCTATAGTGAATCCTCTGCAATGTTCATCTCCCTAGAATCATGGCACATGTTGCATTTCCTTGATAGTTAAATTTCAATCACTTTTTATTTAAGGCTTCGTGCCAGCCATCTGATCCTATTTAACCTATCTGGTCTTTACTTAACTCTGCATTACTATGTGAGCCCCATCAACTTGGACATGTGTCATAATGATGTTTTACCTTGATGAGTAAAGATCAGACATTTTATACTTAAGGCTTAGCACTGACCATTGTATCTTCTCAATCTGTAGTGACTTTAATCACCTTTACAACCCGTAGTCTCAATCTTTTAGGGACACATGGAAGCATGGCACAATGCCTCATTGATTAAAACAAAATCACCTTTGATCTAAGGCTTTGTGCTAGCTACTAGATCTTCATCAACTTATCTAGTCTTTAGTTAGCCCTTCTATGGCCCGCATCTTTGATCTCCTAGGACAATTTGCAAGGTGTTGTGATGCCTTGATGATTAAACTCATCACTTCTTTCACTACAACTTTGTGCCAATTGTTAGATCTTCTTGAGGATGGCATGTATTTACTCAGAACCTTAATCATCTGCTGGACCCACTAGAATCTATGTGGAAGCACGGCGTAATCCCTTGATGACTATTGCATGTGCATCTTGACCATAAGCCTTTGCACCAATCATTAGATCAAATTTGACATGCTTTCACTTTAACTTCATCTCCTCATTCACATCTGGGTCCAATGAGGACACATGTCATC
Source organism: Thuja plicata (assembly GCA_018584345.1). NCBI lineage: Eukaryota > Viridiplantae > Streptophyta > Pinopsida > Cupressales > Cupressaceae > Thuja > Thuja plicata. The sequence goes on from MU226306.1 coordinate 215,181, forward strand.
ATAACATGATCCCTTAATGTTATCCTTCGTTCATCTTTTATTATTAGGCAAAGCGCGGGCCCTCAGATCAACTTTAATCTACGGTTACTAACAATTTGTACTTCAATCTGTGACTGAATCATCTAGGGACACATGGCTAAATGGCACATTCCCTTGATAGTTAAAAGTCAATCATCTTCATCATGAGCGAAAGTGACAACCATTAGATCAAACAAGACTTGCATGATACATGAAAAAAGGATAAAATAGGCTTATAAGTTTTCAAACTTTAGAAAAATTAATGCCTAGGACTTAGGAAAGAAATAAAAGTGACCCCATTCAACTTAGACACATGGTTAATTCAACCACTTAAGTGATTGAATAAAGTAACGTAGACATAGAACCCGCCAAGAAAGTTTATGGTATTTTTTCAAATTCAAACTGATACAACCCTAGACTTAGGGTTTTCACCATTTTAGGACCAGGATGCAACATTCTACTGGATAATTAGCATCTTTTATGACAAAATTTGACATTTTTGACAAAATGACCAATTGGGAACAAAATTTTTAGGGTAAGGCCTCAAAGCATGAAATATCACCAACATGCGATGGCTACCATAGCATCACTGATCAATATGCCAGGAAATGAAACATGATTCTAGTTTCTAGTGGAGCAACTCATGGTGCCATCCCATAAAGCATCCATCACAGAATTAGCATGCGTCCTTGTTGGTCATAAAACCCCATGGTACCAAGATGTATAAAACTACCTCCAAAATAGTATCTTACCTCCCAACTTTTCTAGAAACTGGAGAAATTCCCTCATTTTCCAAGCCTCTAGGTATACCATCCTCTCAACTACTCTATTTCAGATGAGGTCTAGACGTAACGCTACTACTATGTCTCACTTCCACAGAATCTGAGAGAGTGATGTATGAGGTACATGAAGGAATTTGTGGAACCCACAGAGGTGGTAACAACTTAGGTAAAAAAATCATATGTATGGGATACTACTGGCCCATAGTAGAGACAGAGGCAAATAAATATGTACAAAGGTGTAGGCAATGTCAGATTCATGGAGACCTCATCCATGCACCAGCCCAAGAACTAAATCCTATCACATCACCAATACCATTTTATATGTGGGGAGTTGACGTAGTGGGAAAGATTACACCTTCTTCAGAAAATGGACACAAATACATTATTGAAGCAACATAGTTCTTCATTAAGTGGGTAGAAGCAATTCCCCTCACTTACATAACTAGAAAGTAGATATCAATGTTCATACTCAACCATATCATCTGTCGATATGGGATCCCTCAAACCATCTTGACAGATTGTGCTATGCCTTTCCAAAACAAATATGTTGAAGAGATATGTGAATGGTTCCAAATCAAACAAGGGTTCTCTTCATTTTATTATCCTCAAGGGAATGGCCAAGCTGAAGCTACAAACTAAACAATTTTGAAAATCTTGAAGAAAACAATGAACGAATCAGGATGAGACTGACATTTACAGCTTAGTCTTGCATTATGGGCATATAGAACTAGTGTGAGAACACCTATAGGAGCAATTCATTTCTCCCTACTATATGGATCAGAAGGGGTTCTACCCCTTGATGTGGAAATCCCATCCCTGAGGATATCACTAAAGAACCTGATTTTAGATGAAGACTACACAGTAGCAAGGCTCAGTGAACTAGAGTTGCTAGATGAAAGAAGACAACATGCATTCAACCACTTACAAGGCTATCAGAATCACCTTAGAAGGAACTATGTTCATAGACATTTGAGGTAGGAGACCTTTCCCTCATGGAAAATCAAAAGAACCAAGTAGAAAGAGTGAAACCTTGAAAGTTCAAGCCTAACTGGCTAGGACCATATGTCATTATCAACTCTACCCAGTGTGGGGCATACCAACTGGTGATACTAGAAGGAGATCATCTCCCCAAATACATCAATAGCATGCACCTCAAGAGGTTCTATGCTTGAGGACTCAATGGTTAAGGCACCTATCTACATATCTAGAAAATACCAAAAAAATAAAAAAATACAAAGTGTTACCTTGGTGAAAACCTAGCAAACAGGCGCCTTGGCGACAAAAAAAAAAAAGAAAAGAAAAAAAGTAAAGAGAAACAAAATCGTTCTCTCAGTGAAAACCTAGAAATAGACACTATTGAGTAGGTACCTTGGTGAAAACCTGGCAACCAGGCGCCAAGTGTTCAAATCCAACTTCACCATCAATGAACTCCAAGATCAAAAGCTTGAGCATGATTCAAATGCAAGACTGACTACCCAAGATATATCTAGAAGCACATTCCCCTTTGAGCACCAACACTTATCCATGGTTAGTACTAGTCCACCAGACTAGGGGGCAATTCTAAATGTCCTGAAAAAATCCAAAAAATTAGAAAACCCATCAAAAAATCCCTAAAAATTGGAAAACTCATCAAAAATCCTAAAAAGATAAAAAATGTCATGAAAAGAATCAATCCTTAATCAAAAAAATTCAAAAATTGCAAAATCCCAAGCAATAAAGCCAACTCAGTTATCAAGAGAGCAAAGGGAAATCACACCCAGTCAATCAATGTCACAATCATGAGCTTTGTGAATCAACATTGGGCCCATTTGACATAACTTTATCAATCTATCAAATCTATCAGCAAGCAAACTGGCGACGAAGCCAATCTATCAATTGTCACAATCATGAGCTTTGCGAATCAACATTGGGCCCATTTGACACAGCCTGGTCAACCATCCAAATCAATCAAATGAATCAAATCCTATCAATTGTCTTACACAGTGATGGATACGCTCAAAACCAGACAGGTCAGTCTTATATGAGTCATCTATTACTAAAATGAGACACACTCAAGTCATCAAGCCAATCAAGCCTATCAAAAGAGTTGAGCCAATCAAGAGAATCCAACTGAATCAAGGAGCCATCCAAAAATGTTGACTAGGTCAGTCAGTCGGTCAGATGTTAGTCTATATTTTCAAGGTTATGTTCTTATGCAACTCCAGGGTCCACCATGTGAGGAGAGTAGATATGATAGATCATGATTTATTTTCTTTGATTTCTATTTGTTGAATGTTCACTTCGAATTTAGGGCCATCATGATTTAGGATAAATGCGGTATGCACTGTCACTTATCTAGTAGCCATGTAGTTCCACAATCTAAGCTTAACCCTGGGAAAGAATTGGAAATTCCTTCTCTTTTATATGCTTGTTTATTTTATAGAACCAAGAGCTCATGGTGCTATTCAGATGGAATCTAGGTGCGTTGGAGTTCTATCTTGGTCTCTATGGTCTTTTATTTTTGCAATCAAGAGCTTACGATGCTATCCAGATGGACTCTAGGTGCGTAGGAGTTCTATCTTGTTTTCTTTTCTATTTTCTTTATGGAATCAAGAGCTCCCGGTGTTATCTAGATGGACTTTGGGTGCATAGGAGTTCTATCTTGGTTTCCTTTTTTCAGTTTATGTAGAGGGTAAAGCGGTATCCAAATGGTCAATATCTGGGTGCTTTTGGCTCTCTTTCTTTTTAAATAGGGAACATAGATAAACCCAGATGGTCAATATCTGGGTGCACTAAGTTCTCTTTCTTCAATCTCTCTATTCCTTCCAATTATCAAGAGGTCATGGCAGTATCTAGATGGTATATGATCTAGATGCATTGGACACTCTTTGAAATTTCAAAAAATAAAAAAAATGTAATGATGACAAATATTGGAAATAGGGGTAGCGACTTGGGACACTCATCCTTTCTATCAATTCATATCTATCAAAAAAGGAAAAATTCCATTCTATCATTCCATATCTATCAAATCCATCCCAAAGAACACACTTCTAAAAAAACTAACTTTCTTCTAACTAACACATGCATTACTCAGATATTTTGCGCATGATAGATTGCATCCATCCCATTTAAAGTGCATCAGAAAAAATGAAAAAAACATATTAGTTGCATACATTATAATTCATAAAATCACATACATCCATAAGCATCTCATATAAACATGCATTTCATTTCCACTATCCTGCATATACATGTCAGTATCATACAAAAAGTAAATCACCCATCTATGAGTCTGCATAATAGAATCATATTGCATATACATTTTTTTCATCATCTAAACCAAACCATGTAGAATCATACATATAGAAAGTAAAATAATGCACATCACATCAAATCACTAGCTACATCTCATATTAATTAGAATATCTAAGTACAATGAATGGTCACAATTCTGAACAAAGGAAGGTAATCAACATATATATCAATAAATATTAGTGTGTCGGGATACAAAAATGGATAAGCCTCAAAGTAATATCAAAGGAACATCACTACAAAAATGGTACATGATACAAAAGAGGAAAGATATCAAAATCAGCATGTGCTATTGCCACCCTTGCCACCAGGTGGACGAGGGGGTGGCATATTAGTAGCAAGTCTCTATGATGAACTAGGAGCACCAACACCACTACTCTGTGACCTTTGTGATCTTTGAGCCCTACTGGATCTCTGAGAGGTTGTATAACTAGGAACTCTCTGCTCTATAGGAACTGCACCCTTGTAATGGTGTCTCCAATACTCAATCTCCCTCTGGGCATCATGCCCAGATCTATAATATCTATCCAAAACATCCTGGTGAGAAGCATCTTGTACACTATCAATAAATTAACGAACCTTAGCTCAAGCCTGTCACTCTCTAGCCTTTGCCACAGTCATCCTAACCTCAGCTGCTATAACCCTATCCTCCAAAGTAGTGGCATGTGCATCAGTAGAAGAAAGTCTGGCCTACAAATCAAAAACCTACTGCATGAGTCTCTCCATATCAGAAGGATCTATGTCCATTCCTCCCATGGTGATAGCCATGTCACCCTCCTCTACTCTGTCACCCAATCCCTCATCTCCCTCCCCCTCACCAAAAGCTCTCATATGCCATTACTCCATCAGTTTGGTTCTAGAATTCAAGCCATCTTGCGATCACACACACATTTCAAATATCAAATTCTTGACGCTTCTCAAGTCATAGACGCTGTCCACACCAATACTAAGCATCAAAAATAGCATTTTAGAAGGAGTAGAGAGAGAGACAATAGAAGCTTCAAGAAATTTGGGGTTTTCATTCATTTGTTTTCCTTTCTTTGCTTGTACATTTTATAAAGCAAAAATTCCATTCTATTGTTCCATATCTATCAAATCCATCCTAGAGAGAATAATTCTAAAAAAACTAACTTTCTTCTAATTAACACATGCATTAGTCAAATATTTTGCACATGATAGATTGCATCCATTCCATTTAAAGTGCATAAAAAAATTAAAAAAACATTGTAGTTGCATACATGATAAATCATAAAATCACATGCATCCATAAGCATCTCATATAAACATGCATTTCATTTCCACCATCCTACATAAAGATGTCAGTATCATAGGAAAAGTAAATTACCCATCTACGAGTCTCCATAATATAATCATATTGCATATACCTTTTTTTCATCATCTAAACCAAATCATGTAGAATCATACATATAGCAAGTAAACCAATGCACATAATATCAAATCACTAGCTGCATCTCATATAAATCAAAATATCTGAGTACAATGAATGGTCACAAGTCTGAACAAAGGAAGGTAATTAGTATATATATCAATAAATATTAGTGTGTCGGGATACAATAATGGATAAGCCTCAGAGTAATATCAAAGGAAAATCACTACAAGAATGGTACATGATACAAAAGAGGAAAGATATCAAAATCAGCATGTGCTACCCCCACCCTCGCCACCAGGTGGATGAGGGGGTGGCATATCAGTAGTAGGTCTCTATGATGAATTAGGAGCACCAACACCACTACTCTATGACCTCTATGATCTCTAAGCCCTACTAGATCTCAGAGAAGCTGTATAACTGGGAACTCTCTACTCTGCAGGAACTGCACCCTTGTAATGGCGTCTCCAATACTCAATCTCGCTCTGGGCATCATGCTCGATCTATAATATCTGTCCAAAACATCCTGGTGAGATGCATCTTGTACACTATCAATAAATGAATGAACCTCAGCTCAATCCTATTTCTCTCTAGCCTCTGCCACAGTCATCCTAGCCTCGGTTGCTATAACCCTAGCCTCCAAACCAGTGGCACATGCATCAGTGAAAGCAATTTTGGCCTGCAAATCAGAAACCTGAAACGCGAGTCTCTCTAGATCAGAAGGATCTATGTCCATCACTCCATGTCATCCTCATCCACTCTATCACCCAATCCCTCATCTCCCCTCCCCCTCACCACCCAAGAATTATCCTCACTCTCCGAGCTCTCACTAGTATTGATGCCTATACTAGAATTTATGGTAAAGGAGCTCAAGCTTGCACTCTCTGTATCCAAGGCATGAATGTCTATATCCCCTATCTCAATATCTACATCCTCTGCAACCACCCTATCCTCCACTCTTAGAGCCAAAACAACACCAGTACACTGATGAACCCTCCACACTAACTGAGGTGCCTCCTCCTCCATCACCTCCTCATCCTCCAACATAGTACTCAACCCAACTCTCTGAATACTGGTCTGACCACCCCTCATCCTCACTCCACCACCAACACCCCCTAGGACCAGGATCATCTCCCCCATCATCTCCCGTCCCTCGTCTACCATCTCCATCTCCATCCCGTCCACCATCTTGGCCTCTATCCCTAACTCCATCTCGACCACCCACCCTACCTAATTCACGACCACCATCCCTCCCTCCATCTCGGCTTCCCCTACCTTGTCATACCTGATGGTGCCTCCTCATTATAGTCCTATTAATGGGATGAGAGACATCTGTAAGAAGAACTGGCTGGGTCTGTTCCCAATGAGCATCATACTAAGGAGTGGTGCCTACAAAATATCAAATTCAAATATGAGTACCACATCAAATGAAGAAACAAGTATCATAGAGCACATATACTATGAAAGTAGTACATGAATTACACAAAAATATCATTACACAAACATACCTACATCTACAGTGGTAGATCACCATGTCCAAGTAACAGGAAGTAACCCTACAAACTCAGTCCACGCAACATCTAGTGAAATGACACCACCCCAGATGGCAGAGTCCCTTGACCTATGAGAAAAATAGGAATATGTATCAGACACATCTTGTTGGTCCCCGAACTACCGCAACACCCAGTCGGTATTCTGAAAATCAATCATATGTACATGGTTAGTGATACGACTAATCAGGTATCTCTGCTGATGGAAAAAAGGAAGATGGATATCCTCTCCATCCCACACAAGGCACTCTCTATATGGTGTCCAAATGAAATAAGGAATCATATCCAACTACTGATGCTAATACATAAAATGACCCATGTGGGTTTAAATGATGGCTCCATCATACATGAATACATAAGGCCTATCTGTAGGAAGATCACGAGTACCAACGGGACAACACACAACAATGTGCTCCCACACCCATATCTACAGGAGGGTAGCACCATAGCTAAGTGACTTACCATTAAGGTAATTCACATACAACATATAAAAGTCCATATGAGCTAACATGCATGGCCCCCATGCATAAATAATATGATCACGGACCATACTCTGCAATACGGAACCAAAGCCAATAGAGAATCTATGCTGGCAACGATCAGGGCATAAGATGCCACATATCAAACTACCTAGTAAGCTAGACAACCTATCAAGGCCCAAGCCAAATTGGGACTATGGAATATCATATGCATCAGATAAACCAAGCTGATCCTGGGGAAATCCAGATAGCTCAGTCAAAGAAACAATACCAGGTCGGGTAGCATACTCCACAAGTGCACCCTGGATTGAAAACTGAAGGATGCAATACACATATTCCAATGTAACAATACACTCTCCAGTGGGTAACCATAAAGAACATGTCTTTGAATGCCATCACTCTTCAAGAGTAGAGATAAGACCCCTATTGGTTGTGATCTCTGGCATGTATCAGATCCAATATAAAATCGAGTCTCTAATAACTGACCTCTCATCTTTAGAGAGCTGGAACCTATATACAAGTACTGCTGGTCTAGACTCCCAAAATTGCAGAATCCTATCAGTGAACTACACACAAAAATAAATCAGAAATATATTAGTGTTAGTCATAGAGGGAAGTGTCAGAAACTAGCATAAGAAAAAATGAGAACAAGGAAATCAGGCAAATAGTCAAAATAGGCAATTGCAACAATAAACCCTACAAGAGCGGTACTGTTATGCATTTGTGAAAAAAAATAGTCAATTATGGAAAAGAAAATGCAATTGTGGCTTGCAAACTAGGCCAATGCGGAACTCTTATCAATTGCAGCACAAAGCCAGTGATTGTGACATTCAAACTACAAGAAATATAGGCATTAATGACACGCAAAGAAATAACACTCATCAAACATCCTGTACCAGCTGGCTATGATATGTCTGGACTCGGTCGGATATGTGTGTGATTCCAGGTAAGCCCGCCATCACATGAAAACAAGAGGAAAATCAAAGAAAACTAAGAACAAACTCACCAAGAATTCAAGAGCTCCAAGAAGGCAATGTGACAAATGAATGACTCTCTTGGCTACTTATAGGGATTTCTAGAAACCCTAATTTCTCTAGGAAGTCATATTTTTTCTTCTCGGTCCCATAAAACTTTGAGAGTCAATATCAGAGGTAATATTAAGGATTTTTCAAATAAGTCAGCTACCCAGATTCAAAAATTCCTGTTTCAACAAATTAACGCTCATGTCGTGACTTTTTGTTCAAATTTGTTGAGGGGGCATAAATACACCTACTATCACTGGGGTAAACTGGGGCAAGATCAAAATTAGAAAATCTTTGACACACTGCGACAAGTCACATCACATCAAAGAGGGGCAAATGTAGACACCCAAAAATGGACAGGCTTGCGACTTGACATTAAAAACACTAATTTTCATCTATTAATTAATGGTTTTTTAATCATTAACTAATCATCTATTTTCTTCTAAATTCATTCCCCTAATCATCTAATCAAGTTCCCAAAATTAATTAAATAATGAATTTTATTTAATTAATTAACCTTAATTAATTAATTACCATTAATTAATTAATTAAATTCAATTTCCTATATTTTAAATTGAAATATTTAAACTTACTAATTAAATTCTTCTAATTAAACTAATTTAATTTCATTCAATAAAGCAATTCTAAATCAAAAAAGAATTCAATTATCTCACATGTTGAAAACTTTAGTTAAATAAATGAATTAAATATTCATTTATCTTCAAAGAGATAACTCTAATCAGATCACATGGGTTACCCCACCCATCTCTCCAATTCACATGGGTAACTCCACCCACCTCTTCAGTTCTAAAAGGTAACCCATAATTATCTCTTCAGTCAACCAAACTCTATCTCCTCTTTACCAATTGAAGAGGTGGAGTTTACTGATGGCTTCTCCAGTTCCCTTTGATCTCAACCCTTCATCTCCCTATCTTTGGGATTGATCTCAACCATTCATTTCATCCCCAATTCCTATATAATAAACCCTTCATAACCATTTGAAAGATCTAGGATTTCAAGCTCTTATGTGCCATTACTCTATCAATTTGGTTCTAGCATTCAAGCCATCTTGCGATCACACACACATTTCAAGTATCAAATTATCAACACTTCTCAAGTCATAGACACTGCCCACACCAATACTGAGCATCAACAAGAGCATTTTGGTAGGAGTAGAGAGAGACAATAGAAGCTTCAAGCACTTTGGGGTTTGCATTCATTTGTTGTCCTTCCTTTGCTTGTATATTTTATTGGTTACATTTCAAGTTATTCATTATTAGTAGCTTTGGGTATTGGATTTTTATCATTGTAAACCGTTGCTACTAACCCCTGCCTTTGGAAAGCTTGGGAACCATGAATCACAAAAGGAGGTGTACAATACCTTTTCTGATTTCACATCAATTTCCCTTTGCAATACAATCTACAAGATTTTCATCAATGTTATATCAATTAGAATTACTAAGATTATTCCTAAAATATTTTAAATGAATAAGTAGGTTTTGTTCTTGGAAAGGATACATTTGAGGTTTATTTTATTGCTCACAAGGTTCTTTACCCTATCAAGAAAAAAAAAATGGAAAACATGATTAGAAAACTAGATATGCTTAAGGCATATGATGGAGTTAACTAGAAAGTTTTAGAGCAAGTCTTCAATTTTGGATTCTCAAAAAAATAGAGTAGATGGATCATTTCCTATGTATTAGATGTAAAATTTTATTTCCTAATTAATATGGAGTCAGGTAAGGCAATCCATTATCCTCGTATTTATTCATCATTTTAGCTGAGGATCTTAGCCGGTCCATTGTAGCTAAACATGGACTTAAGTTGTGGAAAGGAATCAACATCCTTATTTAGAGGTGGCTACTACACATATCCTCTTTTCTAACAATAAAATTTTGTTTGGAGAAGCACCTATGAAAAGGGGCCCTAACTATCAAACTATTTTTGGACAAATATTGTGATGTCACAGGCCATAAATTAATGTTGCCAAATCAAAAATATTTTTTCATAATTGATTCTTAGTTATATCTCTAAGATTATTTTAGTTCCTTGTCTTAAGACCTGAATTAATCCCAAGGGTATTTCACTCTTTTTAGGAAAAAAACAAAATATCCTTTTGGGATAACATTTCAAATTTAATATAATATAAAACTTATTTCTTGGAAAATTACTTGGCTATCCTTATCAGGAAGACCCATGGTTAAATCTATTTTGGCCAAAATTCATAATTACATCATGTTAGTTCTTCCTATTCCTAAGTAGATATTGGCTGACACAAATTCCAAACTTAAGAGATTATTGTGGAAAGTGAATAAAGATCCCAAAGAAAACCTCCATCTTTTATCTTGGGAATAGGTATGCACACCTATTTATGCTAGAGGTTTTTACATTCACAATTTTGAGTGTGAAAATGTGGATTTAGGAGTTAATTTTGTTTGAAAAATATTTTCCAATCACAACTCTAAATAGGGTGAATAATGAGAGAAAAATATCTATATTCTAATGCCCTAGAAGGAATTTTAACAACCCTTAATCCTTGATTAGGATCCCAAATATAGAAATCTATGGTTAGTTGCAGAAAGATTTGTCTTCCTAACTTAAATTGGGCTATTCATGATAGGACAAAGGAATCTCTTTGGGAGGACTCTTGGAATGATTTCTCTCCTATAAAAAATTTAGTATTATTTTTACATTCCAAAATTCTTCTCAAAGAATCATGGGGAGACAAAGTGAATGCTTACTTCTTTATTATAGATGATAATGGGATACAAACAACACACTGCAACGAGCTCTCCACCACTCCCATTCTTTTATATAATATGAGTACTCTACAAAGGGAATTAAATTAGATATATGTGCACTTTAAGGACTTTTAAGAGTGTCTTATTTGGTCTCTCTCTCCCTCAATAAATTATTTGGTTGAAAAGGTTACAATATTATTAGGGATCCCAAACATGTTTCAAAGGTAATATGTTTTTCTTTTAGTTGGTCTGATGTAGATCTTCCAAAGGTGGGCTGTTTTATTTTGTTAGCATTAAAAACAAATTTTTTTAACTAGTGACTTCAAGAGATTTCTCCTACCCTCAATTGTATGATTTATGATTTAAAAACTAAAACAAGAAACCCCTTAATTCTTAAATGTCCTTTTAAAGGACCCGTTGGTTGTGACTTAAAGAAAAATTGTATTGGAGTGTACCCCTTCATTCATATTTAATAGCAGTATTTGAATCATAGTCTCTTCTTTATCAAAATTACTTCTTTTTTGTAATATGGAATTTTTACCCAACTATTTTGATATGGAAAATTTGGTGGGAAAGGAATAGACACATTTTTAGAAAAAAAAACTCTAGTCTATTCTCACTAACATTGAAAAAACAATCTCAAAATTAGTAAATGCATATTCTATTAGAATTGACTCTTGCTTCTCATCTGAGGATTCTAGGTTCCTTTCATAATGGAAGCATATCTCTCTTTTTCAAAGGGAGTTTTATAAGAAACATGGCTAAAAAGTGAACTATAAGGAAGTTAAATGGAAATCCCATCAGAAAAACTTTTTCAAACTAAATTTTGATGGGATCTTCTCTAAGAGATTCTTAGGGGTTTTTTTTGTAGCATCTCTTGCTATTGAAACAACAAATAACATGAATAATATAGATTAAGAAAGGAATCTCATAGTAGGTCTTAATTTAGAATTGATATTTAAAGTGAGATAGTTAGTTATTGAAGAGGAATCCCAAATTATTATTTTAGTTCTTAAGAGATTGGAATCCCCAAACTGAAAAATCAACTACATTATTTAGGAATCCTAGGATTGCCTTTCATCCTTCAATTTGTACCATCTTCTACATTTTAATAGAGGAGAAAACATGGTTGCAAACACACTAGAAAATAGGGGCTTCTTCCTTAACCTCACTGAGAAATCTTTTAGTATAGTTGAAATCATTGATGGTTCTCTAAACCCTCTTTGTTAAGGATGATGCTAGATGCATCTAATCTAATCCTTTCTTGGTTTCTTTTAGGTTCCTTTGAAATTCCATTTATTTTCTAAGAAGACAAACATCATGGGATTTTGTGTTGGTCTTAATATCTTTGGCTTGAGATGAGAAATCTCCTGCTCATTCTAAATTTTGATATGCAAGAGCTTCAAAATTCAATCATGTTTTCAGTCTTTTTCAGACTTGTACCTCTCAAACATTTGTGCAGTCAGATAGTACTATTATTTTCTCATGTTCTCTCAAGAATATCTCAAATTTTGATGTGTGATCACATGTATCCCTCTCATTCTCTCATGCAATAGTAAGGACTTGTTTGTAAAGATGGGATCAACATATTTATCTAATATTACGCTAATGGATATATATTTATTCTACTTTAGAGTCCTCCAAATCTTATACTACATATTCTTGACTATCATGTGGTTTTTTTTTCTTCATGTTTAAGAAGTCACTATTTTTCATCCAAAATTTTGTACTAATCAATTTTCAGGTTCATGTGCAATTAGTGTTTTAGTCAGATATATGTTATTAGCCAGTTTTCAGCCCTTTATGTAGTCTGTAGCTTAGCTAATGGTTTGGTGACACAACATTAAGTGTTAAATCTTCACATGAATCATTGTAACAATCTTGGTTGTGATTCATATCCACATTTTCATATTTCTAGGCAAATTTTATTTCATTTCCTAAGGCATTTCAATAGAATATCCAAATATAATTTGTTGATTAACTGATAAATATCTGATGGAGATGATGAAGACTGAGTGATACCGAGTAACATGATTATAGAAATGGTTAGATCAAATGTTGTTTTGTCATTGATATCAAGCAATTGATTAATTGATTTTTATTCTATTACCATATCTTACAAGGATAAGTTAAATAGGTGACAAATGCAGATCAGAAAATTATGAAGTAATGATGATATAGTTGTTTTCTACTATATATTTGATGTTATCAAATTGGTAAATTTGATTGATCAAGTTGGGAATTACAAAGAATTAAATTTATGACTAAAAGAGTTACTTTATTGAGATAGACTGAGGCAGTTGGTAGAATGTTACGTGAGTCGGTCAAAAGTCACCTAGCACCGAGTGAAAGTCAAGTACTGAGCACTAAAGATGAGTTAGACACTGAGTAGTGAATGAAGTGAGTTACCAAGTTGCAAAGAAAATTTTACCGAGTATAGAGTATTGATAATATATGATGATAAGATCAAATTAATGTGAAGTGATGATGAGCTAGATGAGGAAATGAATTAAATGAAGTTTGTTACAAGATCTACGAATGGAAAAGTTAATGTGAAGATCTAAGGCAAAGATCAAGTGGATAAACCTGAGTCTGTAAGTTCCAAGAAAAAGTACAAGTTCTGAGGTAAAAGTGAAATGGTTTACCAAGTTGTAATTTATGAAGAAGATTATTGAACAACTGAGTGAAAATGAAGGAAAATCAAATTAAGGAGAATAAGAGGAAAACATATTTCTATATAAATAATGAGAAACACATAGGAAGATAGAGGCTGGAAAATCAAATAAAGAAGGAGAAGAAGCTAAAGAACAACATTTACCAAGCAGAACAGAAAGAGATATTGAAGAATCCGTAGTCTAAGAAAGAGATTAATGGAGTATGTGATGCCAATATTCAATTGAGCATAAACAATCTGACACATGAAAAGTTAGTTTCCATATTTATAGATCAAATTTTACTGTTGCTTACTAATGTTTTTAACAGAAAAATCTCTTAACCGAGTGGATTTAACCATCCCATTTGTAAAACCTAGACTTAGGTGACATTCCAAAAGAGTGTTTAAAGACCTCTAACAATGTCAATCCTAATAGGGTGAAGATCTTAATAGATTTGAGGTAAATCCCCTAACAGGGTTACATTTAGAAAATGTGTTTGTAATCTTTAATAGGATAAGTTAACCAAGTGTACTTTAGAATGGTACATTTTTATTGTGGGTTACAATTACCATAGAGGTTTTTCCCAAATTGAGTTTCCTCATTAAATTTGGTGTCAATATAGTTAAATATGGTGTCAACTGAGTTATATCTAGAGTTATATGAGTTAATATGATGTTTCTAAGTTTGAATGACTGATTTAAATATATGAGATGTATTTCTGCTTATGTTATTGAGTTGTTTGGTGAATTGGTTATTTACTATATTCAGTATTACCAAGTGAATCATTAAGCTTAGTTTTAAGTGTTTAAGTTTTGATTTGTCTGATTCACCCCCCTCTCAGTGGGACCAACAATTGGTATCAGAGCTAAGTTACTATGAACTGGTAAGTTTAAAGGAATTGAGTTAAGATCTAAATATGTTTAAGAGGGAATCACCAAAGCTAAATATGGATCATTTCTCTACATGGAAAAGTAGAACGAGGTTTCATGTGTCTGGAGTAGGAGAGTATGCACTTTACTTTCTTGATAATGAATATGTAGCATCAGCTATTGCACCTTTGATTATCAGTGAGAAAAGATAGAAATATGAATACACACAAGTTATGATTGAGATTTCTTCTACACTTACCGACCAGGACTATGATGAGGTTGATGGTTGTACTAGTGCGAAAAAGATGTGGGATAAGATTATTTTGACCTATGGTGGAGATCAACATGTTTAGAAGGCTAAAGAATAAATATTGAGAGGAAAATTTGACTCTATGAGAATGAAGGAAGGAGAGAACATAATTCAGTATAATACAAGACTTAAGGAGACTTTTAATTCTATCAGAGGAGGTGGTGGGATCATAACAAAGGATGATGTTACAAGAAAAATGTTGAGAACCCTACTACCGAGTTATGCTATTTGTGTATTTTCTATACAAGAGGTAAGATCTATACCCTAGATGAATTTTTCACAAGATGATACTATTGGTAAGTTAACTACATTTGAGCTAAATGATTTTGACAATAGTTTTCCCACTACTAAGATTGAATTTGCATTTAAGTCTACTTTAAAGATTGGAAAGGCTAGGGAAGCTACTGTTGGAAAGTGGTTTATTCAGGAGTGTTCTGGAACACTTGAGGGTTGTCATTTATGGAAACACATCTGGTATGGATGGTCGCTTGGTTTCATACACATTTTTGGAGTTAAGGATTGCAAAATGACTAAGTACATAAAGAAGAATTACAGAGTATAGTAGCACAATTTTGGTTAGTGAAGACAATATATGGTGAATGAAGACATGCGAGCTTAGGAGAAGCTATTTTGGGATATGTATGACCTTATGTTAAGGTTTCTTGAGTTTTGGTATTGAGTGCAGTAAGCTACAGTATAATAAATACATGTAAAGACAAAGTAACAATGATAAAGGGTAGATGAACAATTGCGATGATTGAGGGAGTATAATGCAAAGTCCAAATGTACTATGTTGGATTCAGATTGTGGTTTACATATGTTTTGATAGTGTATGATCTTTGACTTGGTAATTACTTTTTTTATAAGTATTTATTCTATTTTGTGATGTAATTAGAAGCCGATGGGTAATGTAATAATATATATATATATATATATATATATATATATATATGAAGAGCTTTTGAGAAGAGACAAGGATGTCAAGAGATTGTATGGATGTGATGCAAAGGGATGAATGGATGCATTGTGATGTTAGAATTAGACAGATGGTGATACAATAAATAATTGGAACTACCTAAGCATAACAAATGTTTGTATTATTCACTATTGAAAATCAATGTAACAGAATCATATTTCAGATTGTATGAGCAGTGATCTCAATATATCTTTAATAGGGGTTTGTATTCCTCTAAAAAGGAAATCTACTAATGTAATAATGAGCTCCTAATATTGCTAGGTCTCCTAACTAAGATAATATAATTTTAGTGCATATTTGTGGGTACCATTTCCATCAGGGTTTTCCCTTGGCCAGGGTTTCCTTAACAACAAATTCATGGTGTTATGAGTTGTATGTCCTGTGTTTATGTTCTTTTTATTTTAGTATTTATCTAGTTAAGTTGGAATTTATTAAGTTCATGTTTAAAGTGTTGTGATACTGATTCACCACCCCTCTCAGTATTTCTTAATCCTAACAATTGGTATCAGAGATTTTGGCCCTTAGAGAGAAATCTTAACAACTTAAGGGAGATCAAGATGGATTCTAAAAGTTTGGAGGAAAACTTGAAGCAGCACTTGAAGACCTTGATAAGGCTATAGAAAAGAATGGTGACTTGAAGTTCAAATTAAGAAGAGAAGAGGGATTCATAAAGAAACTAAAAGAATAGCTTGAACTTTCTAGAAGTTAGAGACAAGATCTTATGGATAAGATAAAAGAGGATTCAGAAAATGATACTTCAGATCAGATAAAATATCTTGAACAAGAGAAAGATACTTTGAATATTAATCATGAAACTACTTTTGTTCAGATGGATAATGAGATACAACATGAAAATGATGCTAGAAACAAAATTGAAGAAACCTTAAAATATGCTAATATTCAGATGAGACAAATGAAGATTTAACTTGATCACTACAAAAAAAAATATCTTGTATTAGAGAAATATAATCAGATCATCAAAGGAGAACTTGCTGAAGATAAGAAACATATTGAGAAACTTCACATGAGTAATGACTTGATCGATGAACAAAGATATAGATAGAAACCTAAAGGAGACATGAATAGAGTTGGCTTAAATGAAGCTGAATGTTCAAAGACTTAGGAAGAAAAATTAGAAGTAAAGATTGATGGAGAAAGACCTACTCTTGAAGAATCTAGAGATTAGATTAGACCTTTCAGAGGTAGATGTTTTGGATGTAACAAGATTGGACACATGAAGAGAGACTGGAGAAGTAAAATTCCTTACAAATATTTTGATTGCTATTGCAAAAATTATCATGCATATGGACATAAGAAAGATGAATGCAAGAAACCTGATCAATCAAGAATAAAAAAGATTACATTAGAGAGGAAACAACAACTTAGATCACATGTTACAAATGCAATAACTTTGGGAACATTGTAAAGTATTGTAAGTTGCAGGTTAATCAGAATAGACCACCTCCTATATCCTACAAATGTAACAATCTAGGACATATAGAAAATTTTTGCAGGTATAATGGAACTGATAATAAAAGAGGACCACCGCCTATGGTTATAAAGAAGAATATTGGTGATACTGGTAAGAATCTTGCAGAATACATGGATAAATTCAAGAGTCATTTAAGAAAACTAGAAGATGAAAACAATGGTAAAGTATGGAAGGTAAAAGAAACAAGTGAGGTATTGGTTTAGGGAGAGTCAGTAGATGCTACTAAGCCTTTTCTTGGTGCTAACATTTCTACATCAACCTAGATGGTCAAGCATGGCCTTAGGGGGAACATTGGAAGAAAACATCATAAACATATCCAACCCCTGATTATGAGGAGTAAGGTCTTCTGAGATTAGTGAGAGTATGTGGAACATAAATATGTGATCGTATTATTTTACAAATCTATATGTTGTGATTGTCATATTGTTAATCGACAGGATTATGTGTAGAGATGAGTTTATTGGGAACTATGTCATTTCTTTACACAACAAAGTATAAGGTTAATAAAAAGAACTTGTTTATACAAAATTTGAAGAACAGAGCCTAAGGAGAACATAGATTAGAGAAAAAGAAGCAAAGAAGGAATTGCGTTGAGCATTTGATAGAAGTAGAAATTCAAAAATAGCAGATAAAAGTTATTTAGATCTTTTTCAACGCTTTGGTTATGGATACTCCATTGATTTTTGATGTCACTGAAAGGGCTAGGTATAAGTTTAAGAAACACCCATACAAATTAACTAAGGATGATCCCAAAGGTTCATTTTTGCACACACCCTACGATGTTCTAGATGTGAAAGACATTAGGACTTATACTGTAAGTATGAGTCTCTAGGAGACTTTGAGATCTATAAAGAGATGAAAGACATGATTGGAGCAGATGGAAAGATGAAAGATGAGTTTGAACATCTTGAGAACCTTAGTATCATTCATATGTCTGAAATTTACAAATTTGATGAAGAGGAATGGATTAAGATCATTCTGAGAAGAGTTCATGATTGGTTCATTTGGCTTGGAGATCAGCCTGTGAAGATTTACAGTGATTGAATTCATGGTATAATAGGTTTGGACAACTCTAGTGTTATCCCTATTGGAGAGAAGAACACAAAGAAAATGGTGGAAGCCCTAATGCATTTGTAACGGGATAAGACAGAAATGATAGTTAATGATATATTTTAGCAAGATGTTAGATTGATTACAATGATTCTAGGTTATAAAATTCATTACAATAGCCAACCTAACTTAGTATCAACAGGAGTGATTTTGATGGCATATAAAAAGGTTAAGGAAAACTTTAAGTATAACCTTTGTGAAGTACTTGCACAAAATCTCTTGGAGAACATGAGGAAAATAATGAAGGATAAGTAAAAGGCATTCACGTTTGGATCTCTATTAATACATATGTATATCAATATTGTGCATAAATTCCCTGGTATGCACCCTAGAGCTTGGAAGGATAGTGAACCCATTGGAATATAGATCACACAGAGCTATAGAAGATAGAATAGCACATGGGTTGATGGTGAGTTATTTGAGATAATAAAATTTTTGCAGAGATAGATGAAGGAAAGAGAGAGGATTCTTGAGGCATTGGTAGAGAAGTACAAATATTCAATCTATTTCATGGTTGAAACTGATTGTGTTTTCTTTGAGGCAGTGCAACCTAGGATGAAGTGGTGTTATCCTGCAGAATATGAAGTCAGTTATGAGGTATTGACCATGCAAGTAGAACACATACTTGATAATCCTAAAGGACAATATAGTTTTTCATTAGTATACAAAAGAAATAGTTTTGGAACTATCGGTAACACTATCACCAAAAGATAGTTTATAGTGTAAACCAACATATAGGTTTACAGTGCAACCCAACACAACAGTGCAAAGTGGTCACCAAAATAAGTGAACACCAAAACTAGCACTATCACCCAAGAGCACAGTTCCAAGTGTAAACTGATAAGAATAATTCAGAATAACCTGAGCACCCAGTCTACAAGACACTTCATCGAGCATAAACTATAGAGAAACATGAGCACCAGTCTACTAAGAGACAAATTTATTCTGTGAAATGTGGATTTGAGTTACATGTTAGATAAAACACTTGTGTTTTATATTTATCTTTAAATCTTATCTTTAAAGCCATTTCTTGAGGGACAAGTAAAGCACATGTAATTGTTTTAATCAGCATAACTGATTATAAACATGCAAACTAGGAGATCAAGGTCAAGTTGTAAACTTTTGATAATAGAGTTATCATTGTAATGCGTGAAACCTAAAATAGGTGAATCCAATGTATAAATAGATGTGTAATCAATCAGAATAGGTTGGGTGTGATGATGATTGTATCCAAAGAGCACATATATGGATCATACATAAAGTTTTATGCAAAAGGACAACAAAAGATGAAATTAGTTATCAAGAAAAAGATTCAAGGCTACCAAGCAGAATAGAGGTATTAATCAATCACTATAGGTGATACATCATATTATGAAATTAAAGGATCTATACTCAACAATTCAAGATTGCATATAATTAGGTCAATAATTATTTTTGACTGCATTCTAACAAGTGTAGAAGATAGAAGAAATCCTTTAAGAAGGTGGATTTAACAATCCTTATGTAAATCTCTTAACCGAGTGCACACTAAACAATGTTGCTAAATATCTTAATTAAGTAGACCTAACTAGTCTAAAATATTACTCATAACAGGGTAAGATCATCATAAGTGATCAAACTTGTAAGCCTTAATCGACCCCTTCCATTCTGTAGATAGTGAAGTTTTGTCGGTTTCATCCCCACCACAATTTTTACCTTCTAACAAGGGTTTTCTGCATTACCAATTCTTATGTCATGTGTCATTACATTTCATGAATGTTTCTATGAATGTTTACATGAAAATTAAGTTTATGATTTGATATTACATGCACAAAGATAGTATAGAAACTATGGTCAGTAATGGAATTAATTGATTACTAAAGGATTAAAGGTTAATTGATAAAAAGTTTTAAGGGTACTGATTCACCCCTCCTCTCTCAATAAACACCATTCCATTATTCCAAAAATTGGTATCAAAGCTAGTTCTCTTATTTGGATAATTTTAAATCACTTGAGAGAAAAGATCATACAATGGAAAGGTATACACTAGACAAGAATATTGAGAATCAAAAGTTGGAGATACAGATATTCTATGAGCAATACAAAGTAGAAATAGTCAAGATGAGAGAGCTATTGGATGAAATAAAAGCTATGACATCTCACTACAATGAAACAAACTATCATGAAGAAGAGATACCTAATTTGTTTGAGTCATCAGGATCTACATCTAGCAATACATCAGACATAGTAGAAGGAAGAATTACAAGTCTGAATGAAATCAATCAACATTTGACAGAATAAGTAAAGATACTGCAAATCGGTCAAGAAACATAGATGGTAAGGATGATTGATGTTATAAATAATGCTAGACAAGATGAACAAGAAATAACACTAGCTATTAATGACAGGAGGAAGATCATTGAAAAGCTACAAGAGAGAGAGACTGAAATACAAAGACTTATTAAATGTCATCATGAGATCACCAATCAAATTGTTCTTATGAGTCATGAGGAAAACTGAGTAAACATATAACTCAATGGGAAATTGGAAGCTATTGGTGAGATAAGAGAAGAAATCAAGAGACTAAAGAATGAATTAAGGATTCAACAACAACACAATGATATGATCAAGAAAGCTGAATAGAGTACCAAAAGAATGGATGATTTTCTGAATGGAAAAAGAAGAGTCAACAACAATACCGGTCTAGGGTATAACAAGCATGGAGAATCATCTAACCAATCTGATCACAAAGATGTCTACACAAATCCAAGACCAAGGAAGAAGTCATGGAATCACTGTGGAAAACTAGGCCACACATCAAATGTTTGCAGGAGCAAAGCTGAAGGTATTCCTAAATCTACATCTACATTCATAGGAAATTGTTATAACTGTAACAAGCATGGAAATAAAGAATATGAATGTAAATCTAAGGTGAAACAACCAAAGAAGGAATCCTACATGGAAAAATATTGTCCTACTTGAAAAATGCATGGACACACATCTAATGAATGTAGGAAAAGAAAAATAAAGCATGGAAGCCAAAAGAACAAGATAATCCTTATCAACCAAGAAGAATCGGTAACTCATATGTTTGTGATTAAAACACATGGGAAAATTGCACAACATATGGTAGATATGGACACATAGCTTCAAACTGCATGAGGAAATGGACAAGAAATTCTAGAACTAGACTAACCCTAGAATGACATGCTTACACTATCATAGGGTTGGTCATCTAAGAAAGTACTACAAAGACTGAGTGATAGAGTCAAGCACTTTTGCCAATGGAAATACCATTGAAGAAATCAGGAAGATGAGAAAAAAAATGTGGAGGAAACCTACAAACATTGATGATGTTAGACCAAGCAATACAATTGGTGACACCTTATCCAATGGATCTAGTGATATCACCACCCCAACCTAATTAGAACAAGTAAGTATGGAACTATACTATAAAAAGCTATATTTTAGATCAGTTCCATTATACATTGATAATATGCCAAATTAGCATGAATAAATATGCACTATGGTATTACTTGTTATAAATTTATGAATCCCATCTCATTGGTCAATACATGCCAAGAATCGTCGGTATACATATAAAAGATGAGTTGTTAATGTAAACTGAGCATCATCGGTAATCATGTAAAAAGACAATGAAGTCTTCTCTATATACCGAGCTATGTCAGTAAAAATGTGAAAGGTCAATTGAATTGACACTTACCCCAAGCATCACATACTCACTAAGGATGAAGTTAGTATTTTCTCTGAGCGACTCCATCTTAAAATACTGAGAAGTGGGTAAAGCATTAATTGCACCACTTAGGGAATCATTTATAAAAAGGGAATGAAGAGCTCATTCTCTCACAATGTGATTGAGAGAAAAGAGAAGAGCACAAAGAGAAGAATAGTGACCAGATTACAGAGTGATTTACAAGCATATTCATGGTATTATGATAGATCCACAACATCTATAGAAGATCAAGTGAGTATTTGACCTCACCGAGACTATAGTTTATTTTTTGGGAAAAGCCCTAATTTCTAGAAATATGGAAACCACATCTCACATTTCCAAGATCAAGAATGCCAAAGATAAAAAGGTCAACCTAATCAAGAAATCTACATGTGAAGAGCCTAAGTACAAATTCTATCCTGAGGTTGCTTCACAACCCGATGACACTGGAGCCTTCTCAAGAATACCACCTAGGGTTTTTCTAGTAGAGGATGTCCGAGCCTACATCCACTATAAGGTCGTAGAGATAGGATATCTTGAAGTTGAGGAAGCTTTGCACAAACAAAAACATCAAAGATGAACATGAACACATTGAGGTGAAAGGGCTGACAAATTCCCTAATTTTCCCAAAGGAGTTCAAGATTGAGTGGATCTAAATATTTTTTAGCTGAGTACATGACCAAAAGATGTGGTTGGATGAGACCAAACAAATCATTAAGGATGTAATGCATGCAGTGACCAGCTATCCAGTAATTAACAAGGCCAAATCCCTTAAACATCCTCCTCAACCTAACATAGAAAAGATGACAGGTGCAGTTTGGGATGGTAGAGGCTTAAAGGTAAACTCCATCACCAATCTAGAACTAAAGTTCGATGCATGTGTACTAGGATACAAGGTATTACAAGCCAGCTGGTTAAACAACATTGCATGCAGAGCAGTTGATACTACCCATAAGATTGTGAAGAAGGGCTTACAACTGGATCTATCCAAGCTTCTACTGAAGCAACTAGAGGAGAACATGAGGACCATTAGATCACAAAAATCTAATTACTGTAAGTTTGGTTCACTCCTCATGTGTATATTCTTTTACTTTCAATACTTTTTCCCATCTGTCGATAATGTCAATTGGGACACTACCCTACTAGTGACAATTCAAATTAATGGATTTATTATCACTAGTGGACAAATTTACATCAGTCATGGATGAATATTTCACCAGATTCAAGGACAAAATGTAGAAAAGGATGAGGATACCAGAAAAACTGGTGGATCAATATAAAGATGATATTTTCTTCATGGTGGACATTGATACAACTTTGATCAAACAAGCTGTATCAAGGACAACATAGTTAGCACCACCTGACTATGAGATAAACATAGATCAGGCCACAAATGCTATTGAAGAATTATTGAATGAACCACTAGACAAATCATTACCAAGATTTGGCACCTATGAAGAAGCTAAAGATAGAATCAAAACAAGCTTAGTTTTTAAGAAGATAGACAGAAAGAAGACCAAAATGGTAAAGACACTTGAAAAGAAGCTGTCGATTAGTGAAGAAGAAACAAAACAAAAAGATGACAGTGAGGGACAGTCACCCGTCAGTGAAGATGAAAAATTTAGTGACTCCAAATCAACAGAGTCTAATGCACCACCCCCAAAGAAACCAAAGACAACTACTATATCTATATACACTAAATGTGGCCTTCTTATTTAGCCATACACTTCAACATGGTCATTGTTCACTAGTCACATACAAGAATGGATATGAAATTATCCATCTTGGAGGCCTGCGTGAGTCGACCTATTGCCTCCTATCTAGATGTGGTTTTTGAATAGCTATTAGAATCAAGAATCCAACAACCTAGACCAATCTAAGAATGGAGGATTTAATCTAGAAATGTTTGTGCAAGATTAATCTAGGAATGAAAGATTCCTAGATTAATCTAAGAAATAAGCGTGAGATTAAGCTATGAAATGAACATGATAGTAAACTAGAAATAAGATTAATCTAAGAATTATTGAAAGAATCTAAACTAGACATGATTAATTTTAGAAAATGATATTAGTCTATTGCGTGAAAACTATTGAATTTGAAAATGTAGCAGCGATTTGATGCAACAATGAATTCTCCTCCCTGAATGAGAAATGACGAAGTTATTTTATAGACTGGGAGTTTGTTCAGAATAGAAAGTTTCCTTTGAGAGAAATAGTTAACTTATTGAAATCCAGTTGAGAATAGAAAGTTTCTTTTGAGAGAAACAATCAACTGTTGTCTTTTTAAGTTTAACTGATTTGTTTCTATTTTAAATCATAGTAAACTCAAAGCTTCTATTTCTGAACTGGAGAGAAGATTTTGGAGAGAATATTTTGTTAAATAAATAAAATATGACCTCATAAATGTATTTTATCAATTATTTGAATAATTAAATTCAATTATTGAAATGAGAATATTTATTTAATAATCAAATATTATTTAATTCCTTTTATGTGTTTAGCTAAAAGGGTGAATTTAATTTATTTAAAGTGCTAGGAATTTTTTTAATTAAATTAATTTGATCATAAGGTATATTTAGCCAATTAAGAATTAAGTATATGATTAATGTAGATTTAGGATTTTTTGCATTTGACACTAGGTCAAGTAGAGTCAGTCAAGACTCAGAATTTCCTAGTACAATAGGACTTTGATGATTTAGAAGAATGATAAATGCAACAAAATTGGTTAGGGTTGTAAGATGCCAATTTTAGGGTGTTACATTTTTCCCCTCTTTGAATTCATGTGTGAGTGGCACATTGATTCAAAGAATAATATGATGTTTGAAGCATAGAAGAATAGTTTGAAATTGATTTCAAGAATTGATGAAGGTTCCAGAGTCATCACCAAAATAGAGCTTAACTCTCTAAAGTCTAGGTTAGATTTTTGAGACATCAGTTATCAAGTTTTCGAGGGTCATCTCTAGAACGAAGCCTAATTCTCAAGAATCCAGGTTAGATTTCCTCGATACCTAATAGATTATAACTTTTCAAAAGAATATCCCCAGAATGAGGCTCAATCTTTAGGAGTTAGGGTTAGATTTTCCCAATACCTGGTAGTGAGATTTCAAGAACCATCTTCAGAATGAAGCTTGAATCTTAGGAATCTGGGTTAGATTGTCCAGACACCAAATAGATGAGATTTCAAGAATCACCTCCAAAACAAAGCTCGATCCTCAGGAATCTAGGTTAGATCACCTCGATGCCTAATAGATTTAAATTAGATCAGATTGAATAAGATAGATTGAAAATTATTCGATGATGTAATCATCTTTCCCCCTCGAGATTGAAATTGAAAGATGACACGTCATAATGAAGATTGAATGTGAGAAATCGAAGATAGATATTGAATCGAAGGTTGAGAAGAACTCAAAATAGATTATGAAATAATCTAGAAGAAATGTCAAAGAGTGGAGAGAATTTTGAGTGGATATGATTTTGACAAGAAAGTGACATTAGAAAGTCAACTACACAAGCGTCCAATCGTGTTGGTTGCAAGATTTAAAATGCAATTTTGAGCTATATAAAAGTGTCAAATTTTGATTTTGATCCTAAAAATGGAACACTTTTGAAAATTAGATTCCAGTTCAAAGCATTTGAAATTTAAGAGAAAGAGCAAGGATCAAACACTTAGGCAGTGTGATGAAGCCAGAATGGTGAAAAAGAATCCCTCATCATACAAATCAAGGAGAACACAGTGAAGTGAACACCAAAACCCTGTCTAGAATGCAAGTCTAGAATGAATGTGCAATCTTATACTAGATGCAAATGAAAGTGCAATCCTATACTAGATGCAATGAAAGTGAAATCCTATGCTAGATGCAATCCCTAAGACGTGGTTGTTGGACCCATTGGAACAATTATCATCATAGAGCATTTTTGGAACATCAAAATCCATACAATCCTTACTGGTGCCACTCTGACCATAAGGATATGAATATGACTTTCATCGGATTTAATATGGGAAACTAACATAAGCATCAAGGAAAAAAAGTTGAGATGACCTGAACATTGTTTCCATTTTGATATAGTAAGAGTACACTAGTAAAAAAGCATAGCAATAACAGTCAAGGAGATAATTCTAACCTTAGCAATAAGTACTAGACAAAGAAAAGATAAACAAAATCAATGAGAATGAAATCATACAAAGAGAAATTTAATCATATCTTAGCATATTTCAAAGTTTTTGGATGTGTTCATGTATAGGGGCATTTAGAAACACTGTTGTGCTTGTGAGTGCATTGTGTTTGATTACTATCGATAGATGTTGTTCATGTGTGTGATATCCAATGTGTGTTGAAAAATACAGATTTTTCCAAAGATAGTGTTGAAAAATGCTATTGAGTGGGGTATTGAGAAACACCAATCGATTGTGTCAGTAGTGAGTTGTCCTTCAGAAATGAGAAGATTATTGACTCAAGTGTGATCCAAAGATATGATCAAATTTGGGGACTTATGCCCCTAGTGAGATTTTGAGAACCATCTCCAGAATGGAGCTTGATCCTTAGGGATTTGAGTTAGATTGCTCAGACACCTAATAGATGAGATTTCAAGAATCATCTCTATAATGAAGCTTGATCCTCAGGAATCTGGGTTAGATTTCCTTGACACCTAATAGATTGAGATTTTGAGAATCATCTCTAGAATGGAGCTTGATCCTCAGGGATCTAAGTTAGATTGCTCAAATACCTAATAGATTAATATTTTGAGAATCATCTCTAGAATGAAGCTTGATCCTTAGGGATCTGAGGTAGATTGTTGAAATACCTAATAGATTAAGATTTTGAGAATCATCTCCAGAACAAAGCTTGATCCTCAGGGATCTGAGTTAGATTCCTCAAATACCTAATAGATTAAGATTTCAAGAATCATCTCCAAAACAAAGCTTGATCCTCAGGGATTTGGGTTAGATTACCCAAATACCCAATAGATTAAGATTTCAAGAATCATCTCTAGAACAAAGCTTGATCCTTAGGGATCTGAGTTAGATTGCTCAAATACCTAATAGATTAAGATTTTCAGAATCATAAGCAGAACAAAGCTTGATCCTTAGGGATTTGAGTTAGATTGCTCAAATACCTAATAGATGAGATTTTGAGAACCTTCTCCAAAAAAAAGCTTGATCTTTAGGGATCTAAGTTAGATTTCTCAGATACCAAATAGTGAGATTTTGAGAACCATCTCCACAATGAAGCTTAATCCTCAGGGATCTGAGTTAGATTTCTCAGATACCTAATAGTGAGATTTTGAGAACCATCTCCAAAATGAAGCTTAATCCCCAGGGATCTGAGTTAGATTGCTCAAATACCTAACAAATGAGATTTTAAGAACCATATCCAAAACAAGGCTTGATCCTTGGGGATCTGAGTTAGATTTCTCAAATACCTAATAGACTAAGATTTCAAGAATCATCTCCAGAATGAAGCTTGATCCTTAGGGATATGAGTTAGATTTCTCAGATACCTAATAATGATGTGATTTGATTGGGGACCCATGCCCCTAGTAGCAAACAATAATTACTGACTTGACTCATACTACAAGGACAAAATTGATTTG
Source organism: Thuja plicata (assembly GCA_018584345.1). NCBI lineage: Eukaryota > Viridiplantae > Streptophyta > Pinopsida > Cupressales > Cupressaceae > Thuja > Thuja plicata. The sequence continues at coordinate 243,165 of MU226306.1, forward strand.
ATTTCCCCTAGGCTTGTGACTCTAGATTAGTGTCAAGTCAGGAGGGTTTATAGAGGAACCAAAGTGTCATGAAAGTGACTGAAGGCTATGTATAAACTGAAACAAAGAATTTCCAAGATGAAGCATGGCGTACCACTCCAACTTCAACAGATTGATTTCAATTTGTAGATATATTCCATTTGTGATAAATCTCATCAGTACGACAACAGTAGGCAGATGTAGTGAGAACCACTGGTGATTGAAGTGAGAGAGATTCTCAAGTAGAAAGATCTTAGTAATAGCTAGGCATCAACAAGAAGAAATAGTGAGAACCACTGGTGACTGACGTGAGAGAGATTCTCAAGTAGAGAAATCATAGTAATAGCTAGGCATCAGCAGGAAGACATAGTGAGAACCACTAGTGACTAATGTGAGAGAGATTCCAAAAAGTAATAGGATAGTGCCCCCTAGACTAGGAAGGTTTCCCCTAGAGTATGACCAGTTTCAATAAAGTTTTCAAGGGTCATCTTCAGAAAAAAGCTTGACTCTCAGGAATCTGGGTTAGCTTTCCCATATACCTAATAGATTACCATCTTTCAAAAGACTGTCCCTTGAACAAGGCTCAATCTTTGGGAGTTAGGATTAGATTTCCCCAATACCTATTCATTAAAAGATAGTCAATAGAGATTGTTTTTTGGTTGATGCATCAAAGTGCCTAATGCTAGGTTTTCACCAAGATGACCATTTGTTTCAGGAATTTTTACACTTTTTAGATTTTTATAGGAGATTTTGTAATTTTGCAATTTTTTGGTTTTTTGATCTCAAGAAAGATCACATTAGTTTGCCCCCAATGTCTAGCAAGATGTAGGACATTTCTAATGGATTATAAATTTGATGGATGAGACAAATAGACAATGATGGATGAAGAGGGTGAATGTGACCCTCAAAGATAGTCTCCTCAAGATTACCCAAGCTAGGAAAAAAAGAATATAGCAATGTAGGCTCATGGAGCGCTGCTAGATAACATATAGGATGGTGACTAGATATCATGAAATCATGTAGTCCAAAAGAATGGACATGTCAAGAAGGTTTTAAGAAACAATTTTGAATTTTTTGTTCTTCATTTAGATCAAGACCAAGGGGTCAATGTTGGATAGGATATAGCTATGATAGCGTAATTCAGATAAAGAATGATGGAGGTATAGGTAAATGTTTTGGACTATGGTGAGAATTATTAGGGATCAGAAGGATAGGCTTGGGATAAGCGAGATCATGATAGGGTGTTGTGGATGAGAGAAAGTGAATAGGCTGATGGAAGGGATCATGAATGTCAGGATACATGGTGCTCATGGATAGGTTCAACCTTGTCAAGATCACTGCAAGGAACATGGATGCTCACAGGCTACATAGATGTAAGATATGATAGATAGGATGACATGGAAGGAACTTTCCCCCAAGTGAAGAGTGCAAGTAGGAGGAATTACGCATGATGGCTGTTTGCTAGGTTTTCATCATGGTACTTATCCAAGGTGCCTCAAGAAGTGATTTTCACCATAGGACGGATTGATTTTATCTTTACTTTTCTACCAAGGTGCCTCTTTTCTTGGTTTTCACCAAGGCACTTATTTATTTATTTTTTATTTTTTTGTACTTTTGATTTTATGGAGGAACTGAAGCTTCTTTCTCTTTGGATAGTGCTCCTTTGAGAGATATGCTATGATAGGCCAAGGTTGTTGAAAGTATGCTCAAAGATGCTGATAGGGTGATGGTAGTCAAGGATTTATGTGATGGATTAGATAAGAGGGATGGAAGGATATGAGATTGATGAGTAAGAGGTAGGTGCATGATATTGGATAGGGTATTCAAGGGTTTTTATGGAGGTAGATGGAAATGGTGGTAAGATCAACATTGACACACACATTGAAGGGTAGTGGAAAAATGGAGGAATAACTTGAGACTTTGATGTATGAGATGATATAAATCTTGGTATACGAGGACCCAAGATGGATAACCTAGAGGGTGAAGTATTCAAGGTAGTGGACTTTGGGACATGAGGACCCAAAATAGAGTTAGAAGATGGGAGATGTTGAGATGGAGATGTAGTGGAAGACTTTGGAAGCTTGGATGTCAAATTTGAATTTTCCTTTTTGTTCAAGCCTTTTAAGAGAGACTTGGGAATCCACATAACTTTTTATTTTCTTTTTGTATCCAAGTCCTTTAGAAGAGACTTGGGAATCCACATAGCTTTTGATTTTCCATTTTTATTAGATGATATAGAACATGATTCTTTCATAATGGAGTTAGGAACCCATATTTTCTTTGATTTGGTTCTTTTCTTAGTGGACCTATGTGGTCTCTTGAATATTTCCTTTTTATTTGTAGTCACATGTCAATTAGATGGGACATAGTGATCTTCATATGTAAGCAGATTCTTGGATTTGTGATTTTTCGTTGCACATATAAATTACTTCCAAAAGACTTAGGAATTGTGTATGAATAGGGCCAATATGACTAGTTCATATGGATGGGTTGATAGTAGAATTCAAGGATTCATATCTTTGTTGATCTTGATAGGAGATAGGGTAAGTGGATGACAAGCTAGTAGTGATAGGCATGGTGGATTGAGGGACATAAGGACCCAATATAGATGGTAGGTTTGATGGTTCTAGCTTTGGAATATGAGGACCAAGGATGGATTTGGAAGGATAGTGAAGGATAATTATTAAATTTGAATGGATGGATATAAAGTGTGGAAGTTATATCAACATCTTTAGGGTGAGATTCATGACCAAGGCTCTTCTGTTTATAATTCATCTGTATATAAACAGGAGCATGAGTAGCTTTGATAGGAGAAATGGAAGCTTGAGAGGATTTTTTTATTCTGCAAGGGATTTAGAGGAATGATGGTTTCTTGTGGTGGATATGGAGAAGTATGACAAGGAGATGATGGTATGCTCTGATCTTGACAAGGATCTTTAGATGGTGTACAAAGGGTACCTTTCTCTTGATTTTCAATAGGCCCATTAGAGATGCTAGAAAGGATATATTGATCTTGCTTGGGAGATGGATAAGATATAGGAGATGTAAGAGTTTATTCTAGAAAGAAATGGAAGGAGATGAGAGGATCATCATGATTTTGGTCAGCCATTGGATAAGGTTGGATGGTGTCTTGATCTTGATCATTACTGATATTTTTTTCTTCTCACTGAAGATTGCCCTCTTGACATGCAACCACTTCTAAGGATAAGGTAGGAGTGTTGAATTGCATGAAGGATTCTTGACACACTGATGGAGAATCCTTTGGAATAGGCATGATAAGCATCAAAGAACATGGAAGCTTTAGGTCTATGATCTTTGAAGTCTGAAAAAGGCTTGCATCTGTATGCTGATTAGCTTGGATCACTTTTATAGGTAGTCCTTGAGGGTAGAAATAGTCATGATTAGGGCCAGTTCTTGATAGAGATGATGTGTCTAGTTGTGAAACTTTAGGAGATAGAGGAATGGTGGAAGAAGTAGATGTGATATGGGAACCATTGCTAGACATAGGTTCCTGACATTGATCATGCTTGAGATTAGTATCTTTAGTAGATGATTCATTAGGATTTTCCACTTTGATTATGCCATCATCTATGAGATCTTGGATTTTATGTTTCAAATCCATGAAAGATGAAGTTTTATGCTTGTTATGTCATTGATATGCACAATAGGGACTCAAGAATTTGAATCCACATGATGTGGCTTGAGGCAATGTGATGAGATTATGCTCAAGAAGTGCTTCCAATACTAAGTTATAAGATTGTCCCATAGGAGTAAAGATTCTCTCTAAAGGATAATTAAACGCTTCTTGACTTGCAACATCTTTCTTTTGCGGATAGAAAAGAATTTCATATGATTTTGTCATAGTTTCCTCTACATTCTCTTGATCAAAGATAGGATGATCATAAAACCGTTCTTGATCAAAGATGAGATTGTCATAAAATTGTTCTTGATCAAAGATGGGATTGTCATACCAAGATTTACCCATGTTGGAAGGAAGTGTGGAGATGTGAGAATCATGATCAAATAGCTAAGGAAAGGTTGATCTTAATGAGGATTCATCAAATAAAGTATCCTTTTCCTTCTTGTTCAACTCTTGAAGTTCAGATTTCAAAGATTCAAGCTGTTTTGATAAAGTTGTCATAAGAATCTCTTCTTTGCTTTTAGACATTGTAAGATTGTCTTGATGCATTTGCTTAGAATATTGAGAGAAGGTATGATGAATCGATTGATTGAATTACATATGCTGAAGGGGTATCTAAATTTTAGATTAAGTCCAAGACCAAAGGAAAAAGGAGATAATGTCCAACTGAGATAGATAAGTAATGAATTTGATCTTGAGTCAAGGTTGATGAACCTGCTTTTGCAACTCAGGATAAGGACAACGTAGACAAAGATGATAAGATTGAAATAGATAATGGGTCACTTGGAATAGCATAGAAAATTTATATTTCAAGACAACCACAAGTCTGACTGTTAACAGATTGAAGTAAAAGATAGACTAGTAGCGATGTTTGATGAGAACACAAATTTTGTGAAAATTGGGATAGAACCTTCAAAATAGAATAGTAATTTGGGCAGAAATGTGACTGATGTTCAGAGTTTGATAGTAGATGTAGAAACTCAGATAAGAGTTTGACAAGATAACACCTAGAAGGGAAAATTTTGGATTTGTTGTTCATTTGATGTTTGATTTGAATGTTTGTATGTCTATTTTGATGTTTCACTAACGCAAGACACATCAAGCAGAATGTTTGTTGAAAAAAAAGAATAGAGACACCACAATCCTAGGCAATCCAGGGAAATATCTATTGAATTCTTACTTGAACCAGAGTTTAGCCACACCTACTCATAGCAGAAAACTTAGAAGCTTGGAGGCATGAGCTCCTCCTTATAGTGCACTCACTTCTCAGGCACACCAAGCTTTGAATCCCAAGGGTAATGACTTCCCAAGGGAATGTTGTCTCTACTAAGAGCCATGAAAGTGTGGGATGTCTTAGTCAGTCTCTGACCTTTCACACCAATAGATAGAGGGATTTTGGTTAGTAGAACAAAGTGTGTAGTTAAGGCATCCATTTAGGTGGTTATACTTGTGGCAGATTAGCTCCATTATGGAGGCCGCCCAGCCTACAGAAGTTACATTCTGTAGGTTTTTATGCACCATAAGGGTACCGAGGGAGATCTTCTTCCTAATATAATGCAATCAACACCTACTCACTATGAGACTAATCACAATGAAATTTTTATATACCAATTCAGAAGGTCTTGGCTTTAGCCTATTACCGGTTGGGCAATCCACTCTCACCAACTCTGTTAAAGCTCTCGGGAGGTAGCCACGCTAAAAGAATTATATGAATTTCTCTTACACCCAAGCTCCACAAAGGTGAGGGGAGAGGATACATTATATAATTCTTAGGATTACAATCTAAAAGACACTTCAAACACAAAAATAAAATGACAATAATGTTTCTGGATTTATGATCAGCCGAAAAGGGCAAGAGCATAGTTTCCTGACATTATTGCGATCCCTAAAACATCAGATAGAAGTTCATTTTAAAAATTCTTGCATGTGCATTCCTATTTTAATAAAACAAAAACAAAATACAAGTGCAATGTTTAGCATTCTATCAATCAAGGAAACGTGCAAGATGATTCATTAGTAGTCTATGTTTTAGTCTTCTTTTTCAATGACCTTCAGACCACTGTTAAGATGTATCTGAAATAAAACTAGGAAACCACAACAAATAGAAAATATCAATAGTAAGAAAATAGAGATATAAAAATAGAAAATAAAAAGTCTCTGGTGTCAAAGTTCATGTGAATATCCAGTACAGGCCACGCGAAGATTCACTACAGGCCACACGAATATTTTCTACAGGTTGCATGAAGATTGACCACAGGCCACGCAAAGATTTTCCATAGGCTACGTGAAGATTCGCTAAAGGCCACATGATGATTCTCTATAGGCCACACAATGATTCCCCATAGGCCATGTAAAGATTCACCAAAATCCATGCAAAGATTCACTATAGGTCACGTGAATAAATTCCAAGAACCGCACAAATATTTGCATGACAAGCAAAACTTCATGCCAATATATGCAAAAATTTGTGTGAGAATTCACTGCAGAGACGTACGGACGGAAAATAGAATTGAAAGAAAAAGTTGAGTATGAGGCCAGAAATTGAATATTATGCCCCATGGTGGGTGCCAAAAATGTATACGCTAAATTTGGCATTCTTATTTAGCGATACACTTCAACATGGTCATTGTTCACTAGTCACATACAAGAATGGATATGAAATTATCCATCTTGCATGGCTACATGAGTCAACTTGTTGCCTCCTATCTAGATGGGGTTTTTGAATAGCTCTCAGAATCGAGAGTCCAACAACCTAGACCAATCTAAGAATGGAGGATTTAATCTAGAAATGTAAATGCAAGATTAATCTAGGAATGAAAGATTGCCAAATTAATCTAAGAAATAAGCATGAGATTAAGCTATGAAATGAACATAATAGTAAACTAGAAATAAGATTAATCTAAGAATGCTTGAAAGAAGCTAACCAAGACATGATTAATCTTAGAAAATGATATTAGTCTATTGCATGAAAACTATTGAATTTGAAAATGTAGCAGTGATTCGTTGCAACAATGAATTCTCCTCCTTGAATGAGAAATGAGGAAGTTATTTTATAGACTGAGAGTCTGTTTAGAATAGCAAGTTTCTTTTGAGAGAAATAGTCAACTATTGTCTTTTTAAGTTTAACTGATTTGATTCTCTTTTAAATCACAATTAACTCAAAGCTTCTATTTCTGAATTGGAGAGAATATAATTAAATAAATAAAATATGACCTCATAAATGTATTTTCTCAATTATTTGAATAATTAAATTCAATTATTGAAATGAGAATATTTATTTAATAATCAAATATTATTTAATTCCTTTTATGTGTTTTAGCTAAAAGGGTGAATTTAATTTAATTAAAGTGCTAGGACTTTTTGTAATTAAATTAATTCAATCATAAGGTTTATTTAGCCAATTAGGAATTAAGTATGTGATTAATGTAGATTTATGATTTTCTACATTTGACACTAAGGTTAAGTAGAGTCAGTTGAAAATCAGAATTGGCTAGTACAATAGGACTTTGATGATTTAGAAGAATGATAAATGCAACAAAATTGGTTAGGGTTGTAAGATGCCAATTTTGGAGTGTTACAATATCAAGGACAAGGAGTCAAACTACAAAAGAAGAATCACCACTGGTCAAGAAAGGACAAATGAGAACTTATACAAGAAAGACTCAAACTGGGAAAACATCAGAACCAAAGAGAAGGAGATTACTCTGAATCAAGGAAGATAAGGAAGACACTGAGCAGGATGAGAGTGAACAAGAACTCCAACCTGCAAAGAATAAAGTGGCAAAGAAAATTGATGAGGTTGCTCCATCAATCACCAAAATAGGTGGGATATCACATGCTAATGTTAGATAATGGATAACCTTATCACTCAAGGATCAAAAGAAGATTGAAGAAGCCATCATTCAAGCAATGATTACATTCAAATATGTACCAGTACAGTTTGATAAGATGATGCCACAAGAAATTAATGAAAACCTATCAAAAAGGTGGACATATGCACTGACAACTGAAAAAAAAATAAGGGAAATATTTATAGTTGCAATTATGCCATGTGAGTCAAAGATGGAAGAAATTGATGAAATGATGAATAAATATTCAAAGAAGTTCTCAGCAAAATTGAGAGCTTGCAAAGTACTACAGGGAAGCTTAATAGAGCTTGACAAACAAAGTGATGATACTTGGAGAGGAATACTCAATCCACCTAAGGAGGATACAAGTCCCAAAGAAGTATTAGAACTTACCGAGAAGCCTCACAGTGAAGAGAAAGAGGAAACACTTAACCATGAACACATCTTAATAAATGACACTGAGGATGCAGTCAATCTAGTTGATCTGACAAAACAAGAAAAAAGGCCATGGATGACATACCACAAATTTTGCAATCATTAGGGGATATAAAAGATGAAATAATCAAGGATACAACTATCATATATATCACTAGAAGTGATCATAGTGATGAGGTAAAGGTAGATAAAGATGTCACTGTTATCATCAAGAAAACCAAGGAACAAGACACATAAAAAGACACTACATAGATTAATATACCAGAACAAATGCCATTATTGATACAAGCTATCAATATCATCTCAAAAAAGGAGAAGTCACCCGACCATGATGCAAGCATACCCAAGGATAAGGGTGATGAGGAGTAGAAAAGAAAAAATGATGAACAAAAGGTATGAGTGAAGAAGAAAAAAAAGGTGATGCCAAGGATACTGAGGAGGAGAAATCTACAAAAAAGATAAGGTTGATGTCAAGATGTATACAACCAACTGACAGGTGAATACCAAGCAGTAGGATCAAGGCACAACACCTCCAAAACCTTCACCAAGTACATCAGACCAAGCAAAGGAACTTAATATGGTACTCCATACAAGTGATTCCTCTACTCTTTCAAAGAAGAAAAAGAATAAAAATCCAGTCACCTTGGATGAGATATTAGAAATACCTGCCTATGATCCGAGAACATTAGATCTAGAGTCACTTACAAAGTATGCAAAACTTTGTAAAAGGAAAGATATACAAGATAATCTCAAAAATAAGTACAAGGACACATAGGTACTAGAAACTACAAAGGATATACTAATGTAGATTGTACATGACACCATCATTGATCAAAGTGCCTCAATACTTGATCAACTAGTAGTTCTTACTGAAGCCATCACATCACAGAATGTAGATGTAGAGAAGGTAATAGAAGAATGTACAAAGAAGAAGTGCCAATACAAATTGACTGAGAAAATTAGCCAAGAAGTGGAAGAGAAGAAGGTAAAGTTATCCAAACTGGTCAATACATTGGAACCAATTATTTTGGAAGTTATAACCTTAGTTCAAAAGTTATGCACCATAGAGCAATTCGCTAAGGATAGTAGTGAAAATATTGCAAAGATAGATCTAGATCTTAATGCTAGTGCACAAGGTCTCACAACCAATTACAATGCCTTCAAGTTACATTATGACAATATTATGGAAGCAAAAAGGTTGAGACTTGAGATTCAAGAGGCAGAATCCAGATTTAGAGATGAAGTAACCAAGCTCTAGGCTCTACTTCTACCAAATCTCATATTACTGCAACAACATATGAATTCGACAAGGACATTGATTGCAACCTCTGAAATGTCTATTACAGAGAGCATATATGATATGCATGCCAAAATTACCTTGGAAATCATGACCCTTGAGTAGCTAAAAGAACAATGGGAGAAGAAAATGGAGGACATTCAACAATCCCATTCCCACATTTTTGACACATTGTAAGTGTTCCACCTTTTTCATTATTATAAAAATTGGGGAATTGATATGATAAGAGAGGAAATGATTTGGTGTGATAAGGTGAAAGGGTGAAATGATATAAAAGGGGAAATATATGTATAAAGGCAAGTGTATATACATGTACATATACTATACCAAGGAATACACATAGGGGGAGTCATATTGACAAGGTAAACACATGGTGTATATACTAAACATTTTAGTTTTGCACATATAAGTTTTTGATACTAATGCCAAAGGGGGAGATTGATAATCCTAAAGGATAATATAGTTTGTCATTAGTATACAAAATAAATAGTTTTGGAACCGTCGGTAACACTATCACTGAAAGATAGTTTATAGTGCAAAGTGAAAGACAAGTTTATAGTGCAACCCAACATAGCAATGCAAAGTGGTCACCAAAATCAGTGAACACCAAAACTATCACAATCACCTGAGAGCATAGCTCCAAGTTTAAAATGAGAGGCAGACTTCAGAGTAACTTGAGCACCCATTCTACAATAGAATTCATCGAGCATAAACTATAGAGCAACCCGAGCAACAGTCTACCAAGAGATAGCTTTATTCTGAGAAATGTGGATCTGAGTTAGACATCAGATAAAACAATTGAGTTATATATTTAGCTTTAAATCTTATGTTTAAAACCATTTCTTGAGGGAAAACTAAAGCGCATATAATTATTTTAATCATTCTAACTGATTGTAAACATGCAAACTATGAGATCAAGGTCAAGTTGTAAACCTTTGATCATAGAGTTATCATTGTAATGTGTGAAACCTAAAATAGGTCAATCCAATGATAAATAGATGTGTAATTAATCAGAACAGGTTGGGTGTGATGATTATTGTAGCCGAAGATAACATCTATGGACTAGATAGAAAGTTTTATGCAGAAGGACAACAAAAGATGAAATCAGTTATCAAGAACAAGATTCAAGGCTACTGAGTATAAAAAAGGTATTAATCAACCACTATAGGTGATACATCATATTGTGAACTTAAAGGATCTATACTCAGTAATTCAAGATTGCATATAATTAGGTCAATAAGTATTTTTGAATTTATTCTAACATGTGTAGCAAATAGAAGAAATCCTTTAAGAAGGTGGATTTAAAAATCCTTATGTAAATCTCTTAACTGAGTGCACACTAAACAATGTTGCTAAATCTCTTAACCAAGTAGACCTATCCAGTGTAAAATGTTACTCCTAATAGGGTAAAATCATCATAAGTGATCAAAATTTTAAGCCTTAACTGGCCCCTTCCATTTTGCAGATAGTGAAGTTTTGTGGGTTTCATCCCCACTATAATTTTTACCTTCTAACAGGGGCTTTTTGCATTACCAATTATTGTCTCATGTGTCATTGCATTTCATGAATGTTTCTATGAATGTTTACATGCAAATTAAGTTTATGATTTGATATTACATGAACAAAGATAGAATAGAAACTATGATCAGTAATGCAATGAATTGATTACTAAAGGATTAAAGGTAATTGATAATTTTTTTTAAGGGTACTGATTAACCCCTCCCCTCTTAGTACACACCATTCCATTATTCCAACAATACTATCCTTAGAAATTGATCCATCCAAAGAAAGATGGGGTACCTATGAAGAGAAGTCAGCAAAGATAAGGGAAGAATAGAGTAGAGGTGTAAGAAAGAGGAAAGTAGAAATCTTGGTAGATGATCTAATAGCCAAGGCTGGTATAAAAAAAGAGGAGATGAAAGAGGTAAGAAAGAAGATTATAGAAAGAGCTTTTGGGTTTGTGAGCATTGCTTCTGCATCTCTTCCACCTCCATAAGTTGAGAAGGTTATCAGTCCACCTTCTATTGTGATTGATATATATATATATATATATATATATATATATATAAATATAAGACTACACCTACACCACCCAAGAGAACATCACATAAAGAGACACTAATGGAATTGACAAAAAGGAACACAAGGTCCATGAAAAAGGACTCTCCACCTAAGATACAAAAGACAAAAGTAGAATAAAATAAAGTAGAAGAGAAAAGAATTGATGTGAAACAACTCTAGAAGCCTGACATGAAAATACTGGAGAAGAGAATAGTTGAGTAGGGAAATCTTATCTCAATGATCAGATACTATTAGAGGTATGATACATCTAATTAAATTTTGATTAAAGACATGGTAATAAATCATTTTCTTGCTTTTAAGAACTTGTTAGAAGTTGAAGGAAGTATACCTAAAAGAAATTTATGAGAAATTGGAAATAAGGAAATAGTTAGCATAGATAGAGGATGAATGTAATGCCTCGCCAGGGAACCTAGGATAACTAATCTAAACATGCAACTAAGATAACATATATTTTTTTAATGTTTATAAACAATAATGTTAACAATGCGAAAGCAACACAATGAGACAAATGACATCCACATAAACACAACTCAACCAAGGTTACGAATATCGAGGGTTCCTTGACGTAGAATTAATTAAGAAAACTAATCTATGAAAAATAACTATAAAGAAATGACATAAGGATACATCAACTAAATCCAATAATATACATATCATATAAAAAGACCACATATACAACTCAATCAACATTCACTGCACATGTCATAGGGTATGCAATAATACATAACAATACAATACATCCTCTACAAGGATGTTTAACCAATATACACATATGGTACAAGTATACAACTCATGAAAGTAAACAAATCTCTAGATTAAGAATAAGAAGACAGAAGAAGAAGAAATACAACAAGGATCATCCTAGCATGAAGACATATGTTGGATCTCAATAGTAATAAGAATCACTACCACCTGACCCTGTGGAACAAAAGGTCCACTCCCACCATGCTGAGGAGATAATAACATGCCCACTCACATGGATATACAACAAGAAGACAACCAAAAAAGGTATGCAACCATCATAAAGAAATGCATAGGAAGATCCTAGAAGCTCTCTAAATCACAAATAAGGGAAATATACAAAATACCAGAGGTAACCAACACACATAGCATAACCTAAGATATATTTAGGAAGGTGTCATCATGTACGTCTAACCCTTGATTTTTTTCCTAGAAACCCCTCAATGGATTTTGACACTCAAGTGACCATACACAGTGTCAATGACCTCTCAAAGAGATAAAGTCACTAACTATGCCAGACAGACACCCCTCAAGGCAGAAAGCATCAAATCATCCTCCATCTTAGCCTATAATAGCGTTCAAGTATGGGTGAGGCTTAATATTTAATTAGATTATACTAAGGCATCCTAATAAGTTATTATGTTATCATTTGTTAAATTTACTTACAATAAATGATCCTAGCAGCCACTTGTGAGCTCTGATACATCGCAAGCCACCTCCACCTATACAACTAGGTAACCTACCCTAGGTTCACAAAAGAACATCATAAAGGTATATCATAAACCTCATCACTGATTCCCGCTCATATAGGGATACACCCTCAGAGAATTATATACAATATCAAAGAGAGGAACATAACTCTCAAAACTGGTTCTTTCCCATACAAGAACTGTTGGTTCTTAGTTAACCAAAATCATTTAAAATACTCTCACAAGATCACATATGACTAGTTAAACAAGAAAGTTGGGTAAAAAGATCAAGACTCAAACTTGATCTCAACATGAACATGCACGGACGTACACAAAACACCAAAGAGATAAAAAACCCAAAACATCTGGTTTTACCTCCTGATAGCCAACTGATCCCAATAGACAACCGACACATAGAAGTATCAAAAAAGGGAAAGAAACACACAATATTTTCAACCAGTCACTCAGAAGACACATCATTGCATAATGAGTACGATTCTAGAAAGGCAATAAAATTTAGTGATAAACTCATTTATAGTAACACTATGCAAATTAGTTTATCTAATAAAATTACGAACAATAATATAATTCAATTTTCCATAGAAAATGCACATAAAGCCTCTATAGATTAATTTATAACATTCACATCATTTAAATTAGTCTATTTAATAATTACTAAAAATTTAACTATAATTACATGTAACAGTTATAGAAAAAAACTCTAAGCTTATAAAAAGGATTCAAATTTAACTTGTAGAAAGTCACTTCAGATAGCTTGAGATCACATAAACAACCAATTAAATTACTCCACTTCACCTAACTATCATATCTTGATAGAAGTTACAGTTTGAGAAAAAATATTATATGTAATACAAGCGCACGTATAAGTACAAATGAAAGTAACTGAAGAAATTCATATAGCATTCATCCAAGCATACGAAATTAGCACTATAAATAATCCATGTTTACATATATAAACTTAGTCAAATATTCCCCTTTCCTTAACCCACATACTAATCCCTAACTGAGGACACTAATAACAAAACAATTGCATGCCCACAATTGTTACCTAGAAATATTATTAATAACAACTGTTATAATTTAATCATTATTATTTTTTTCAATTAATAATCTCTATTAATTAAAATAATAATATTAATGTAATATTTATTATTAAGTATTAATATTACGAAGTATAATATTAATAACATTAATAATACTTAAAGAAAACCTTGAATGAAATCAATTTTAAATAAAGAAAATTTAAGTAAATTAAATAAACTTTATTAATAACATAATTTACAAATGTTATTTAAGAAAAACTTAAAAAAAATAAAAATGAAACTATTAAAAAAAACTTAAATTTAAATAAAGTTTATTTAAAAAATAAATAAAATAAAAATACTAAGTTAGGGGGGGGGGGGGTGGTCCCCACCCCACCCAACTCCCCGCGCAAGGGGAGGCCTGCGCAGTCACTACTGCTAGCCTAGCCAGCGCAGACTGTAGAGCTTGGTCCCCACGTGGCCTGCAAGGGCAGGGGTGGTGGGGGTTGGCAGCCCGTCGACCCCCTTAACACAATTGAATTTTTTTTTAAAACTAATTTAATATATATATTTTGATTTAACTTTCTTTTATATATATATATTTTAAACAATACTGGTAAATACACAGACTGTGTTTTTCTAGTGAACACCATTTTTTCTATTTTTTTTAAAATATAAAATATTAAGAGTAATTCTTTTCTTTTCAAGAACAAACTGATTTAGAGTATATTTTCAATAATATAGGCATTTTTTAAACAAAAGCTCTAAAGGACACAAAGAGGGATTTTCTCTTTCGCATGCAATTTGATAAAAACAAGAAAGACTTCTTAATATAAATTTATTTTCAAGAAGGGTTTCTTTGCCAAGCATGCAAATTGACTCAATTGCCTTGTTTGCATACAGATCTGATCCTAGTTTTGGCAAGAACGTGGCAAAGGTGAATTTTCTACATTTAAGGTATGATATTAATAGATCCGAGGGTTTTAAACAATTTCATGGAAATAATTATCAATTTTCTCTCAAAGAGGAAAATTTCCCAAATTGAAACCCTATAGGAAATTTTGAAATAAATTCATTTCCACATGAAACCCTAATGCCCACAAGCACAGATGTGACATGCAAACTTGATGAAAAACACAAAATCACACCAAGATCATATTTATTCAATTTTAAAGCCCTAAACCACACAATAATCAAACAAGGAAGATCTCACAAAGGATCCTAGCTTTTTAGATGCATGGAAGACAGGGATCCAAAAGCTAGAATTGACATGAACAAGATCCTACCTTAATAACTGATGAGAGGAACAATTCCATAAATCCAAGCCAGGAAGAATTTCAGAAATGCTCCAAAATGCTCTAAAGCTTTCACAAATCCTTCATCACCTGATTTTCCTTTATCCCTTGATTGAACAACCTCCAAAATGGCTTTCAATCCAAGGATATAGAAAACCAAGCAATTAGGTTTTCAAAAGTGAAAACCCTAAAGGGAATATAAATTATCTAATTAATAATTTAAAAAAATTCTTTATTTTCAATTTTCACTTAAAGCATGCATAACTCAACTTGATAATATAAAAGCAAAGTCATAATTGAAAATGCATGTGAGAATATTTCATTTAAATAAATCAATTAATCATGCAACTTAAAGTAATATTCAATAAATCAACTTTGCACAATTAATTACAATTAATTTAATTTAATATTTATTAAATCTCAATTATTTAAATCAAGACTTAATAATTAAATCAATTAATTAAATATAGACATTTAATTAATATTTAATTATTAAATAGTCATATATTTCATATATCAATGTTTTA
>MU226306.1:262843-273779 GCA_018584345.1 Thuja plicata
TATATATATATTATTGCAAATGAATTGACATCATTCTCCAAAGAAAGTAGAACTACAATCACAATGGAGGAAAGAAAACACAAGAGTTACGAAGAAGAGTCTTTTTAGACCACAACATGTAGTCCAAAAAGAATCAGTTCTACTATGTCACAAATCCAAGTGAACTACACAAGGAAAACATTTACAAACAATAGCATAGGTACAACATAACATGAAAACAACATATAGAATAATAGGGATACATATAGAGGAATAGTACAATAGGTTTGATTCCTTTATCACCTTGCACCAACAAAGTAACAAGGGTCATATAAAAGAGTCTAACAAACTTTTAGAAAACACATTACAGGACAACCACAATACAATAGGAAAACACATAAAAGGATACCATGGAGGACAATCCAATCATGCACATTGTCTACTCTCCCCATCTCGGTCGATATCATTTAGGGAAGGTGGGAAACTTTCAAAAGGGACTATATCCAACATAGTAGGAATAATATCCAGTTCCAAACAAGGATCCTCTTGAGAATCGTGGTGTTTGATACTAGGTGTAATTATCAATTGTGTTGAAAGTATATTAGGTAAACTAGTATCAATATCAATAGTCTCATATTCATCATTAGTATCAATAGGATCATTAAGAGTATCTGTCATGCTCTGCCAGGGAACCCATGAGGAAAGGATCAAAGGTAGGCCCAATCTTCCAGGACTTGGTACTGTCTCCATAACAAAAACAATGATCAAGGATTTTGGGGCATGCTCAGACCTGTGAAGCCAGGTGAATTTGATGCATAGTACTTGAAAGCCTGCATAACAAAGCATAAATACATGTGCATTGATATACATATAAAAGAATACATTTCAAATAGATGACCAAAATTGATACATCGTGCGGACCTCATCCATGTGAGTAACTATGACTTCATCTCGAATCATTAAAATACATCATGTATACACACACACACACACACACACATAAAGAATGTAGCATTATCATAATGTGGTTTAGTTTCTTGAGCATTAGGTTAGTCTATAATCAATACTAATAAGAAATCAACATAATCATGAGAAATATCTTAAATCATTAAGTGAGATACAAGATTCATCAAAAGTAACCTTAATAGAAGAATGTATAAATAACCAAATATATCTATCCATAAAGTACATATCATATAACATCCTAAATCTATTCAGAAAGGTCTTGAAGGTCCTCAATACATACATGGGGATAAACACATACACAAGTCATACCTTTAGATAGTATGTTTGATACTAGAATCCTCAGGTACAAGCTCATGAAACCATTATAAACCAACTATAGGAATAGATTAAACAATTATTA
The DNA here is from genome assembly GCA_018584345.1 of Thuja plicata. Lineage (NCBI taxonomy): Eukaryota > Viridiplantae > Streptophyta > Pinopsida > Cupressales > Cupressaceae > Thuja > Thuja plicata. The sequence continues at coordinate 264,189 of MU226306.1, forward strand.
AGTTGTAAGAAAACATTGAAAGATCTTACTTCATCACAAAACTTGTATTAGGGTTAGAGGGGTATTACATCCTCCCCCCTTAAATTTGACTTACTCCTGGAAGTCAGAAGAGATAAAATGGACTATATGTAAGTCGTAAATTATTTCCAAAATAATTGTAATATTACTACTCTAAAACCTAATTTAATGACTACACACATACTTATCCTATCAAGAGATTTTGTAAATCCTATCTTATTACAATTTGAGTGTAGATTACCTCAGTTTCAAAAGTAAAAGACTTTCATCAACTTCAAACTCTAAGGTATTCATGTTTACTCACTAACACCAATATATTGGGAAAATGCATGTTTTACAAATTGAAATAATCACTTCTTTTCAAAATATCAAAGTTCCTATCTATGGTAAATAATATAAAAAGATGTAATATATGATACATTTTTATCTTTTTGAGACACAATCTAATCCTACACAATAAAAAATGTGAGACTTTATTACAAATAGGGTTCTAAAATTTGTGTTCCTTACCAACTATGCATGTCAAAGACAAAGGGGTATATAAAATTTATATTTATTATGTTCATGAAGGGTATATATCAAACAATTGTCATTTACCTTTACAATCATGAAACTAAAACAATCCAGATACTCGAAACTTACCATTTGCATCATAGCACAATTTTATAAGAAATATTTAAGAAGACATAAAATAACCTCTTTTTTTAAGTAAACAATATTCCTTTTCATAAATATTTAAATACACTTCCAATGACATAGGAAAGATACAAATATTATAATGCACATATTCTAAGTCATCTTTCATAATAGTTGTAGTGTTCAAAATCTGAAAACACATTCATACCCCTAGAGGAGATCTAATCAATTTTCAATTTATTGCACCATTATTTATTAAGCTAGGATCCCTTTTCAAAGCTCACTAGTTATATTTACACTTTTCCAAAGTTGCATGTGAGGCAGTTTCCATATAGCACTTAGTTAATGTCAAAAAACAATTTAAAAGAGTTCTTTCAAGTTCCCTATTTCATAACAATTATAGATCCAACAAGAGAGGAAAAAGAACATGATTCCTACTACTATCTTCATAACCAAAAAAATTAAATCAATAACATTAACCAATTTACATAACTTTAATTTATACCCTTTACCTATTTTTAATATTACCCTCATACACTTTTAAAACTTTTGAGATAACCTTGTATCCCAATAGAAATTGAGTAACGTTCATAACAATATTCTTATAGCATTTATTTACCATATAAACTTCTTATTCATAGTCGATCAGTCACTTAACGTTGTTAATTACTACTAAGGTGTTGATCAAAATGTATATAAAACTTGAATTTGTTTCCATAATAATCATCTAGGATCCTAACCATTCACTAGGCATCTAGAAATACATATATTTAATAAAAAAAACAACTTCCCTCATTAGTATAGATAATCCATTTTCATACATACTCTTCCCTATACTTTATTGATTATGTTATCTTAACTCATTTCCTATGAAAACAATTAACATGGCATGCATAAAAGGATATAACTTCTTACCAAAATAGGGATAGAATTTCTTCTTCCTAAATGCAAATGTGAATTATAGCCTAGGATAAAATATTGGGGACATAAGTCCTTCACCCAAGGGTTTCCTAATTAAGTATTTACAAATTTTCCTGATATATTATTGCCTTGTCTAAATAATGTTATTCCTTCAAAACTTATTTCTTAAAAGGGAAGAGAGAGACAGAGAGAAATACATATGGAACTAAATTATTGGTTTCTTACCTTTCAAGTTCCTACTTCAAGAAGTAATAGGAGAGGGGAAAGAGAGAGAGAGAATTCAAACTATTATTAAATACCAACTATCTATTACAACCTTATTCACTCATGTGCCCTAGTTTCTCCTTTCATACATTGATCTATGCTACCACTCTCTTTCATCTTTTGTCAAGTATAAGAGAAAAAATCCATTTTCAAATTTTAAACCAAGACACGACACCAAATTTTTCACTTCTTACCTAGGTATGAATTATTATCCATGAAATTTAATTATTACCATTTCAGTCCTATAAGAATAAAAGAAAATACTACCACAATCATTTCTTTCTTCACATAATGGTGCAAAAGCAATTCCTTTCTAAGATACCTTGAGTAGGATAAATAGAAGTCATCTAAGAATTTGTACGAAGATAGAGTGCACAAAATTTCTAATAAAATATATTATAGGTAGGGCTAGGAGATAATATTACCTACTACCATCATTAAAATGTAACACATCGAGTATCCTTTTACTTTTGACTTTTCTAGGGATACTCGTGCCTTTTATCAATAAGAAGATGAAACTCTCAAGTCTCAATAATTCCTCAACATTTCATTATTATTATAGAAAACATCTATTTAACACACCATTGATCTCAGAATACAAAACATAAGTAATTGTTATCATATAACTCAATCATAGAGTAACATGTGTACCCTTATAAGACAATGTAACATAAATACAAGAAATATAGCCTTCATTTCCTAAGATTCAATTTTTTTTCTAGCATACAGATGAAAACAAAGGAGACAGAGATAAAATACTCAATGTTATGCATAGGTGAGCTATGAGTCCCAAAGTTCCCACTGTGGAAACCTAGGGCTCTGATACCAAGATGTCACGCCCCTCTAGGGAACCTAGGAGGAAAGGATCAAAGGTAGGCTCAATCTTGCGGGACTTGGTACTATCTCCATAACAACAACGATGATCGAGGATTTTGGGGCATTCTCAGACCTATGAAGGCAGGTGAAGTTGATGCCCACTACGTGCAATCCTACATCACAAAGCATAAATAAATGTGCATTGATATACATATAAAAGAATACATTGTAGACAGATGATCAGGATCAATCCATCGTGTGGACCTCATCCATGTGGTAACTACAACTTTGTCCTGAATCATTAAAACACATCATATATATATACACACACACAAATAATGTATTATTATCATAATGTGGGTTATAATCTTGAGCATTGGGTTAGTCTATAGTTGATACTAATAAGTAATCAACATAATCATGAGAAATATCCTAAATCATTAAGTGAGATATAAGATTCATCAAAAGTAACCTTAATAGAAGAATGTATAAATAACCAAATATATCTATCCATCAAGTACATATCATATAAAATCCTAAATGTATTCAGAAAGGTCTTAAAGATCCTTAATACATACATGGGGATAAACACAATGCACATACACAAGTGATACCTTTAGATAGTATGTATGATACTAGAATCCTCAAGTACAAGCTCATGAACCATTATAAACCAACTATAGGAATATATTAAACAATTATTAAGCTATAAGAAAACATTGAAAGATCTTACTTCATCACAAAACTTGTATTAGGGTTAGAGGGGTATTACAATATCTTCTTCATCAATATTAATCGGAATAGAATATAAGATACAAATAGAATCATCATAATCATTCATCTTAACATTATTATTAACATTAACTTCTTCCAACACATCAGGCATAGGTTGGTCAAAAGAAGGTAAAGAACTTTGAAGAATAGAGGCACATGCCTTAGCTTGAGCCCGATGCTTCTTACGATATTTATTGGCAGATCGATTACATTTTTTCTTGTTTGAAATATGTTGAGAACTAGGAGGAAAAACAACCCGTTCCTTCACAAGTTCTATAGGAGGATTAGTAGGATGAAAAGAAACACTAGGAGATTGATTAAAAGAACTAGAAGCGATGGATAAAGGAGGTATGGAAGGTGTAGTCGAAAGACCATAGTTAATATCCATCCGAGGCATGCTTAACTTAATAATATTGTGATTTTTATAGGCTTGATATGAGAAAAAAAGGTTATCAGGTTGAGAAGAACATGAATTAGGTAATGAAGGCAAAAAGAAGTCAAGGGTAGCACAATCCCTAGGCCTAGAAGGTTGATATGAACTATGATTAATTTTTATCACTTCTTCATCATGAATGAACTTAATACACTTATGGATAGGAGAAGCAATAACATGCATGGAAGTCAACCAAGCCAAACCAAGCTTAACTTGAAACTGATCAGAAGTAGGGACAACAATGAAGGTAGTGTCCATAACTTTACCATAAAGTTCAACAAGAAATTTAATAGAACCAAATGGTGGATAGAGAAAACCATTACAAGTTTGGATCCACACATTAGATGTATTAGAACAATCACATTGTAAGTTCTTCATAAAAAGGTTTTCTTTAGTAATGACATTGACTAAGGATATATGATCAATAAGACAACCATGCGTAGGTATCTTAGAAAGCCTAGCATAAATGTAGAAGGGACCATCATGAGCTTTAATAGTTTCAAAATCATCAAAGGTGATCAAGAGTTCCCTAGGTCTTTTAGTCTTAGGTTGTTTTCAAGGTTTAGGTTGAGGTTTCAGTTTAGGCTTAGGTTGAGGTGGAACTTGAATTTGAGGTTGAAGTGGAGGAACTTGAACAGGAGGTTGAGATTGAGGCTGGGGTGGAGATACAGGTTGAGAAAAAACAATATGCTCCACATGGTTAACAATATGATTGAGATCATCCATCTTTGAATCATAAACAATATCCACAGAAGATGGCTGAACAATGATATTAGTATCATGTGTAGGCAAAGAATTTGTATAGATTTGGAGGTTTTGATAAGGATGAGAGACATATTTGTTCTCACTACCATCAAAATTATCAACAGATAAAGCATTAGAATCAATTAATCCTTGAACCTTATGTTTTAGAGAATAACACTTCTCAGTATCATGGCCATTCTGATGATGATATTGACAAAAGGATTTGGGATCAAAGGATTTGGATGCCATTATAGTATGAAGAAGAGGTTGAATAGGAGGAAAATTAATCATATTAGCATTCAATAATTTACTCATAATATAATGTAAAGATTCAGAAAGAGGAGTAAATGCATGATTCAGATGAAAAGTAGTGGATGCAGAAGTGGCATTGTTGGATGGAGCAACAACTTGATCAACAACTATATTTGCTTGCTTATTTATCTTGACATAGTTGTTAGGTTTCTGAAATTTTTTGGGATTAGGAGCACCATCACTCTTATCAACTGGAATAGGATCTATTGGATGTTTTCTCTCAAATTGACTCTTTTGTAATTGATAATGATGAAGCGCTACACAAAGTTGTTGAAAAGAGGTAAATTTGGTAAGCAAAATCTTATCTCTAATATCCTTTTGCAAATTTGAAATAAAAATTTTTGAATATCAATATCAAGAACATGATAAGAAATTTGAGCATACAAATGCTTAAATCTACCAATAAATTACATCAATTTTTCTTAAGTATTTTGTTTACAATACATCAAATCAGTTAAGGACACTTGCAGACCAATGTTATTTTGGAATGGTTGGATAAAGGCATTAGAAAGTTTTGGAAAAGAATAAATAGAATAAGGAGGCATAGAAAAATACTATTGAAAGGCCTTATCACAAAAAATTCTAGCAAACAACTTGGATAAAATCCTATGGTCATGAGCATAGTCACTACAAAAGATTTGAAATGTTTTAACATGAGTGACAGGGTCTCCCTTACCATTGTAACTCTCAAGACAAGGCATAACATCTTGATGAGGGAGAAGAGCATGAATAATGTCTAGGGATAAATGACCAACCATGTCACATGTAGGAATACTAAACTTGGATTGAGTTAAGGTCATAAGTTTTTTTTGTAAAGAGGACACCTTTTGAGCCAGCCTAATGATTGTGGAATCATTAGAAAAAATAGGAGTAGAAACATTAGGAACACTAGGAAAAGTGTAGGAAGTGGTGGGAATGAAAGACAAAACTGGTGGAACACTTGGAACCACAGTTAGAAAAGGGTTGGAATAGGTAAAAGGAACACTATGGTAAGAAGGATGTGAGGTAGGTAGAGACACCGGTGGAACACTCACAGGAAGAGATGGAAGTGGAAGATTCAAAGCTAGAGGATTGGAATTTGGAAGAGATGTAGTCACTAAAGGAGGAGTGTAAGTAGGAATGATAGGTAAAGGAATGGAAGAAGGTTCCACACTATTGATAGGAGGAGTGATTCCTAGATCTCAAGCTTCTTGAACTAAAGGTTTGATATTTGAATGCTCAAGATGAGTGATACCACACAAGATTTTAACTCCTTGATCACTATCATGAAGGACTTTCTTAAGGGCCTCTATAGCTTGAATAATATTGATTGTGGTTTTCTTGAATAAGCCAATTTACCATTTTATCAAGTTCAGTTGAAAGTTTTTGGACTTGTTCAGGAGGAACTCTTAAAGTATCATCCTCATCATGAGATGAGTGAGAATAGTTATTCTCCATAGAAGGATTGGAATCTTGAGTGATAAAATTGTTATCCGAGATCTTAAGGAAAGGAGAGGAAGACTCAGGATCAAAGGAACCCATAAGTCTATGACTTCTTCTAACTGGGATATTATAAGTGGAATAGAGATAGTAAAGCTCATACACCAATGCAATGCAAGTGAACTAAATAAGGAAAACACAAGGCATGAACAAATAAATGTTTTTGTATTTTTTCTTAATATGATTTTTTTAAAAATTTTTGAAATGTAAATGAAAAAAGAAGGCTAATCTAATATGCATGTAATATCTAACATGAAATGTAAATCTAAATCCACAAAAGAAAGAGTTGTCCTAAGCAGGTTCACCAAAATGTAAAGATAAAAAAAAGTGTAAAGAGGTGAAATGGGTATAAGAGACTTGTACATATAAATAATACACATTTATATATGAAAATTTGGGGAATGTAAGATTGTCCTCTTTGCCCCAAATTCACAAAGGAAAGATCTAAATTGATAAACCACAAGAAAATTGTCAATTCATAAGTGAATCGATCGATTAGAAATAAGAAGAAAGAGGAAAACCTTACATTCCATTTTTGGAAGGAGAGTGTGTAATAGATCTAAAAAGATTAAAATCTTAATTTAAATGAATTGAAGACAAATACTAACCTCAAAGTATATCATATTTGGAAATTGCTATTTTCTGGTGTCTGTAATAAGATTTTGGAAATTTTGTAACCTGCCCTGGCCTGAAAACACAGAGACATAGAAAACCCAGAAACCATTTTCTTTTCTAAGAAAGGTCAACCTTGACCCAAATATGGGGGCACAATTGTACCCCTTTATGTCAACCTTGACCTGCACTGCTCCAATGGAAAATTTGTTCACGGATCCTAAGATTTTTTTGAAAAGGGTATCCAAATCTTCTCTGTAATTCACTATCCCATACCTGTAATTGCAAGAAAAAAGGTTTTTTGGTTTGTTGGGGAAGGGGTTTTCCTTGGTCAAATCTTGGTTTTGGAATTAACCTTAAAATATAATTGAAATTGCAGTAATAAACAAAGTAAATAGAACAATTCACATTACTTATGTTGAAACCCTTGTGGAGGATTTGAATCCTTGAATCCACAAGTATGGATGCTCCAAATTGATGTAGAATTATAGGATGTAGGATGTCTCAAATCAATTACCTTTAGATCTTCAACACCAATCTTGAATGGATCTTGGAATAGGAAGAAGCTTGAATGGATATGGATGGAGAAATATTCAACAAGAGGGCTCCATAGAGCTTGAATCCTTCAATGGCTACTAATGGATCTCCTTAATGAATTGAATCTTGAATGCTTGAATGCTTGAAAGTAGATGATCGCTTCGATAGATTATGTGTAGATGACCGATTCTTGAAAATGAGAGGAGAAGGCTTCCTTATATAATAGCCTAGGGAACAAACTTCTAGAGAGGCTGACATATGAGAAATAAATTCCAATTACGTTCATACCCCTAGAAATGGACCTATATTAAATATCTTTTTAAGATTTACCACTTTGAAGCCTAAAATAGTTGACCCGAAAGTGGGAAATAATGCTTTCCAAACTCTGACATCTAGAAATATTTGAAATTTGAAATTTATACCATGGCTCAATTTTGAGGTCGACCTTTTCCAAAAAGGTTGATCTTGACCCTGAGGTCAAGAACCTCAAAATATCATAGCAGGATACCAGAAATAGGTAGGAGAGAAGTGGAAAATAGGGCAGGATAGGGAAAAAACTAGATCCAAGTCAAAGACCCATTCAAGGAATTTTACATGACACCAAACCACTTACTCGGAGGGCTAAACCAGCACTAAATGGAATTTATTCCATTTTCCAATGTTACATATAGTTACTATATAAATATTTTCAGACACATGAAGAACGTTGTGAAGATAATAGAAAAAGATAGAGTAACTTTGGACAAGATGATGGACAGTTGTAAGACCTCTTCACACTCTATATTGGAGTCATAAAAACTAAGTGTTTTTGATATAGAGAAAGGGAGAGTTGTGGGGAGACTTGGTATGCTGAATAGTTTAATCAAACCTAAGTTATCAATTCTTGAGACACATTTTTCTTACATGGAGAAGACAATGCAGACCCTCACAAAACTTATGCCTACCAAGCTAAAGGAAGTAGAGAAATCTTATTTTGCACTAAATGGGCTTATTCACGTGAGTCAGATACTAGTGAAGAATTGGTTAGAGGAAGTGAAGATCTTGGAGAGTGTTAGAATGAATTTAGAATAACTGAGAGGGGAGGGGTGAATCAATTATCCTCAGGTCTAGATGTAGCAAATAATTTTTTTTTGTATTTCTGATCTACTCGGCAGCAGTAGCATAAGTCAACAACTTTAATCATGCAGTTTACTGTCTACTAAAATTAGCTTGTATAATAGTAAAAAAAACCATAAGCATTCACACAAGTTGACACAAGTATTTAACATGGAAACCCAATATGGGAAAAGCCACCAGTAACATGCTACCAGGTTTTCACTCTTCTGAAGTGAGCTCAGTGAGGAACCAACCCTGTTAAAGGTTACAATAACACACTGGTAGGTGTGACTTGGTTAAAGGATTTAATCACCCTGTTAGGAGTGGCCTTGTTAGAGGACTTAGAACATTCCACCTGAATGTCACCTTGTTAGAGGATTTATAAAAATGACTGTTAGGTCAACCTTGTTAAAGGATTTAACTGATACAATGGTTAGAAAGTAATCATTAGTTGTGATCTGATAAATACAACTTACTTTGCAAATTCAAATCCAATTATAGTTTTGATGTTAACTTACTAGATAGCCTACATTGTCATTTCAACCTTCTAATCTACTTGAAAATCCATCAAGCAATCACACATGCAACTCTCTACTTCTGTATTCAACCTTCTCTACTAGATGATGCTAAATAGTAAATCAACTATGCAAACCTTTTGCATACACATCCACTTCACATTCAGCAACACACCTCTTGCATCTTGAATGAATAACCCCTTGAGGTTATTATATACCTCTCTATCTAGGTTAGATAAATATTTTGCTGCTTAAACAAGATTGTAGATCTTAGGATAGGTCAGATCAAATGGATCATTCTATCTTTACATTACATTTACTTCTCCAAAGTAGCCTCTAATTAAATCTTGAAACCATGCATTAATTATAGTTACCCATACATTAAATGACATGGATCAATCTTTAATTAACATTACATATCCCAATAAAATTAAC
>MU226306.1:279381-298542 GCA_018584345.1 Thuja plicata
TAGAGGATTTATACAAATGACTATTAGGTCAACCTTGTTAAAGGATTTAACTGATACAATGGTTAGAAAGTAATCAGTAGTTGTGATCTGATACATACAACTTACTTTGCAAATTTAGATCCAATTATAGCTCTGATGTTAACTTAATGGATAGCCTACATTGTTATTTCAACCTTCTAATATGCTTGGAAATCCATCAAGCAATCACACATGCAACTCTCTACTTCTGTATTCAGCCTTTTCTGCTAGATCATGCTAAATAGTAAATCAAATATGAAAACCTTTTGCATATAGATCCACTTCACATTCAGCAACACACCTCTTGCATCCTGAATGAATAACCCCATGAGGTTATCATATACCTCTCTATCTAGGTCAGATAAATCTTTTGCTGCTTAAACAAGATCATAGATCTTAGGTTAGGTCAGATCGAACAGATCATTCCATCTTTGCATTACATTTACTTCTCCAAAGTAGCCTCTAATTAAATATTGAAACAATGCATTAATTACGGTTACCCATACATTAAATAACATGGATCAATATTTAATTAACATTGCATATCCCAATAAAATTAACTAAGTCGGCCAGAGATCTCAAATCTCATCATTAATCCAATTACTGTAAGTCGGCCAACATCATTGTTTCCACTCGGCAATTTCGATAGTGCTTGGCATTGAACAACTTTGCTCATCACAGAAAACTTTTCTTGGCACAAGCAACTTTGCTCTGCACAAGAAAATTTTCTTGGCACAAGCAACTTTGCTTGGCACAAAACAACTAGAAAAACTATCTTTGAAAGATAAACAACTAATTACTTTGCTAGAGTGCCAACTAATCAAGTACCCTTTTAATTGCCTTAACTCAACCATTCACTTGGTTTTCTTGTTAAATCTTCTTCATCATTAGTAGATATGGTACTCAAATAGATAAAAATAGTCTCACCAGTTAAGGTTTGACAGCAATGACAAAATAACAATTGCTTGCATTGTCACTTTCCAACAGGAGAGATCATTCTAAGATGTGTTAAAGATAGTATAATTTTTGGTAAGCAGTGGCACAATTTGTTATGTATTCTACATTTTTGTATACCTTTTCCATTGATATCAAAGGGGGAGAAGAGAAGATAGGAAAAATTTATAGAGAATAAATAGAGGAGAAGAAAATAGGTAGAGGATATAAACAAGGACAATGTATATTCTTTTGTTATTGACACTTAGTCATTTTTCACTAAGTGTTGCCATCAATGCCAAAGGGAGAGATTATTGGCAAGTGGTTCATTCAAGATTTTTCTAGAACACTTGAGAGTTTTCATTTATGGAAACACATCTGGTAGGGATGGTTGCTTGGTGTCATACATAGTTTTGGAGTTAAGGATTGCAAAATGACTAAGTACAGAAAATAGAATTACAGAGAATAGCAGTATAGTTTTGGTTAGCATAGAAAATATATGATGAATGAAGACATGAAATCTTAAGAGAAAATATTTTGGGATATGTATGACCTTCTATTAAGGTCTATTGAGTTTTGGTGTTGAGTGCAGTAAGTTATAGTATACTAAAGACATGCGAAGATAGAGTAACAATGTTACATGGCAGATAAATAGTCATGATGATTGAGGGAGTATAATGAAATGTCCAAATGTGCTATGTTGGATCCATATTGTGGTTTACCTATGTTTTGATAGTGTATAATCACCAACTTGGTAATTACTTTTTTATAATTATTTGTTCTATTTTGTGATGTAATTGGAAGATGACTGGGTAATGTAATAAGATATATATGAAGAGCTTTTGAGAAGTGATGAGGATGTCAAGAGATTGTATGGATGTGATGCAGATAGATGAATGGATGCATTGTGATGTTGAAGAAATTAGAATACCTAAGTATAGAAGATGCTTGTATTGTTCACTATTGAAAATCATTGTAACAGAATCATATTTATGATTGTATGAGTAGTGAGCTCAGTATACCTTTAACAGGGTTTTGTATTCCTCTATTAAGGAAATGTACTAATATAATAATTAACTCCTAACAGGGAAAATATAATTTTAGTGCATATTTTTGGGTACCATCCCCACCAGGGTTTTCCCTTGGTTAGGGTTCCTCAACAAAAAATTCATGGTGTTATAAGTTGTGTGTTTTGTGTTTATGTTCTTTTCATTTTAGTATTTATTTGGTTAATTTGGAATTTATTAAGTTCATGTTTAAAGTGCTATAATACTGATTCACCCCTATCTTAGTATTACTAAATCCTAACAGCTACTACCAGAGATGGTTACTTGAGTAGTGCTGGTAAGAAATTCTAAAGTTGCACTGAAGGACTTAAAGAGTTATTTACCGAATGTGATGAGAATGAAAAAGAATTTGAAGCTTTGTTGTCTAGAAGGCTACAAAGAGGAAAAGGAAAATACTGAAGTAAGTTACCATTGAAATGTTTTAATTGTGATAAGATTGTCACTTTTCATTTAACAATTCAGAGAAAGATAAGGAGGAAAATAAAGATAACATAGATTAGGACTAAAGAGAAAATAGATTCAGGAGATACAGAGACTTAAAAGAAAATGGTAAGAAATCTTGTCGTAGTGCTAATGGAGGACTAAGTGATGATGATTCTTTTGATAGTGATGATGGAAAAGAAGTTGTTTATGTTTCTATAAAAGATGATTTTGATGAAGAATAACCTAGAGCCCTAATATCACAAGTAAGAATGAAACATGAATTATAGATAGTGTTTGTTCACATCACATGACTGGTGACATGCTTAATTTTATTTCCTTGGAAAAGAATGATGGAGGTTATGTTAGATTTGGTAATTATGCTCCATATCCTATGAAATGAAAAGGATCTATAATTCTATTGAATAACACAAGATGAGATGATGTTTATTGGGTTGAAGGATTAAAGTATAATATATTGAGTGTTGCAAAGCTAAAAAATATAGGTCACCGACTGAAATTTCAATATGGAAGAGTGAAAGTATTTGATGAGAAGGATAGTCTGATTGCTACTGGAGAAAAGTCTAAAGGTAATTTATTTTATCTTGATACTTCTATGAAGAGTTGCCTATTTTCTAAAGTTGAAGATGTTTGTTTATGGAACAAAAAGCTTTGTCATGTTAATTTTGACAACTTAATCAAAGTGAGTAAGAAGACTACCGAGATTAGAAAAACTAGAGAATTATATGTGTATAGAATGTCAAATGGGTAAGATGACTAAATATAGTTTTTCAAGCAAGACTTATGTTACACAAGGCATTTTGGATTTAGTTCATACTAACTTATGTGGACCCATGAGGACTCAAAGTTATTACAGAAACTAATATTTTACTTTATTTGTGGATGATTATTCAAGAATGATGTATATTATTTTTTTAAAAGAAAAATATGATGCATTTCAAATGTTTAAGTGGTATAAGGCCCGCATTGAAAAAGAAATTGGAAGATGATCGAAATTTATGAGATTTGACAAAGGAGGTGAGTTTACTTATGATGAGTTCACATTTTTTGTAATGAGAATGGAATTAGGATATAGTTGTCAGCACCGAGGACACCAAAGAAAAATGGGATTGCTAAGAGAAGAAATAGATCTATTGTTGATTGTGCTAGGACACTGATGATTGAAAAAGGAGTTTCACAGAACTTTTGGAGGGAAGTTGTGAGTACTATTTTTTATACATTGAACCAAGTACAAATGAAGAAAGGAACCAACAAGACACCTTATGAAATCTAGTATGAACACAAACCTAATGTTAGTTACTTAAAATTTTTTGGGAGTAGATGCTATATTTTGAAAGATTCTAGAGAAGTAAAGTTTGATTCAAAAGGATAAGAAGGGATATTCTTAAGATATTCTATAAAGTGTATTTAGTTTACAAATGTTTGAACAAGGTTACTAACAAAATGATAGAAAGTGCAAATGTAAGAATTGATGAATTTGCAGAAAGGAATGGTGAAGATAGTAAGAAGGAACTGATGATTACAAGAATACCATATATGTACAAAATTATGCCCCTGATACCTTACCAAGAGCACCTACTGAGGAGGAAGATGATCAAGGAGTTCCACTACTAAATGTTGATATTGAAGAACTGAGAGCTACTGAGCCTATTTTGGCAAAGTATGTGAGAAGAAACCATTCCTTGAGAAAGATCATTGGAAATAAGGATGTTGGAGTGATGACCAGAAGTAAGGAAAGAAACAATATATGTTTGATATCTTCATTTGAGCCTAATAAAGTTAAGGAATCACTAGATAATGAAGATTGGATGAAAGAAATAAAAGAAGATTATTATCAAATTGAGAAGAACAAAACATGGAAATTAGTACCTAGGTCAAAAGACAAAAATATTATTAGCACTAAATGGATTTTGAGAGACAAATTGAATGAGCATGGAGAAGTTATCAGAAATAAAGCTAGATTAGTTTGAAAAGGTTATGAAAAAGAAGAAGGAATATACTATGGAGCTACTTTTGCACCTATTGCTATATTTGAAGGAGTTATAATACTTCTAGCTTATGTTTCTTACAAAGTGTTGGTGCACAAATCAATAGATTGGATTTCCTATGGAATTGACAATCCAATGGTGGGAAACCCAAGTGATCTGGCCAACTAACAAGGTTTCAACCAAATTAGGTGTAAAACCCTCTGTAATTCTAGCTCTACAGAACCAAGGCTAGTAGGCCTATTCCTTGAAATTATTCTTCTAGTTCCAAGGCTTTTTATAGAAGATAATAAATCCTGAACAATCTCCTCCTCCAAGTGTTGGCAAAATCAATTGAAAGAAAACTAAAATCTGAAAGCTATAAGTCACAAATGCTAATTGAAAATATTAGTGTATTAAGAATGTTTATGTCTATATAAATGAATAGTGCAGATGGATAGATTATCACAAAACTGTAAATAATGAGCCAAATGACCATAATCCAACAAATAAGTGTAGATCAGTGCCTTAATTACTTCATGGGCAATAGATTCAATATCATCCAATCTCTTGTGCAACCTCAGAGATAGTTTTCAATGAAAACTATCACTTCAAAGGCGTTATGGAATGGATATGCAACTTTAAAATGAATTCAAAGATATCTCTTTAGGAAAATATTTTCTCAAATGATAGACTAATTGAATGAGGCCTCAAACAATAAGATTTTAACTATGCAAGATGAGAAACCAATTGAGATTGATAACTAAGAATCCAAACTAAGAAGCATATACATAAAACTATCACTTTGAAGAAGTTCTAATTGGTTTATCCAAGGGACTGATTGTAAATGAAACATATATTATTCCCACAGGTGAAAGAAAAGGTCTACTCATACATTAAATGAAAGAAAATGGTACAATTAGTTCATATTGCAGTTGTCAATCAAAACTAACCCAATCTGACTATAATAACCAGTCTAATAATAATGTCCTAAGACACCTCAGACCGACCAGGAGACCTCACATTGATCTTGGTATCCTTATTTATATAATGTTCAAAGGATACAAACAAGCTTTAGATCAACATGATGTTCATTTCCTAAACCTAATCCCTAGATCAACAATTGAACAACCAGGATTACATTAAAAGAATGGTTTATCATCTTTGAGAGATAGTTATTGACCAAAGAGATAATAATTCATAATTTTTTTATAATATGTTAAGAATCTCTAATATATTTTGGACTTCTACAAGGTATATCAATAGACTATTGCATGTCTTTAGATCTTTCATCTTTCGATCTAGATTGTTTCATCTTCTTTATATCACCAGTGAAAACCCTACAAAAATCGATGTCGACATATCAAATATTCCTCAAAACCCTTAAGTCGACATGTAATAGTATAATAATCATTAAAAGCATAAAAGACAAAAAAGAAAATTTGATTCATCAATGCCACTTAATCTCTTTTGAATTTTATATCCATCTAAGATACATGTCATCCAATCACACACTAGAAGCAAATAAAGATCATGTATCTTTTCATCGTGAGTGAATGTCCATGATAGATCAGATGTGAACTGCACCTTATATATTCTTCTTTATTGCTCAGTCTTTCAGTAGGGCTGGGACACATGTCGATTAGGCATAATGGCTTAATGAATAACAGTCTTGCATCTTTGCCTCAAGCCATCAAGCCAATCATTGATTTCTTCCATGCTTTAACTTCCAACTAGTCTTATATCTACATTAAAAAAAAATTTCGGCCCTGGGACACGTTGCAATCAGGCTTGATCAATTATATGATAGATTCTATGCATCTTGGCTTTAAGCCATTACATTGATCATCTAATTTTTTCTAATGTGCATCCTCTTTAATTATTTTCCTACATTGTATTGGGCCCACCAACTACCAGATGTCAACATGACTTAATCAATTATGCATTAGATTTCAATTAGTTTGTCATTAAGACAATAAATCAACCATTTGATCAACCTAAAACCGCTCAATCTTTACTTCCCAATCTGACCCAAGGAAAATGATGTCATTCTACCATGTATCATTCAGGTGTAATCACTTAGGCTATAGATCTCAATTAGTTTGTCATTAAGTGATCCAGTCAACCATTAGATCTTTTGAAACATGCATCCTCTTTAATCATTCTGACTTTGAATTAATTATTTACTGCACATTGACCTTGGGTTCACAAATCTCTTCAGTCTCCAAGTCACGAGATTATTATGTCAACCTTAGGTTTAATATGAGATAACGTGACTACCGTAGGATCAAAACCAAATTTGGATGAGATCAATGATCCTCATTAAGTCACTGAAGCATAAATAATATTCCATTTTGATCTGGAGATAACACGACCAAGGCAATTTTCAAAGGTGCCGAGTAAGATAGGATATTCCCTTCCAAGGTCATAAAGTAATTTTAAATGAATATTTAAACTACAAAAAGGGAACAATGACTATAAATATGAATTCAAACATATGAAAATTGAGAGACATAACAAAAAAGAATTAACTAGAAGGAACAAAAGATATAAGATAATCAGAAAGTGATAGCATAAACACAATGATAAATGTAGATGATACTTCCCTAAATTATTCAGCCATTCAAATTTGTCTGTAAATTTGGGTAACACCAGTGGCATTTTCTGAGGATGTGTGTTCATTACTGAAAATAGCAAGAATCCAAGCTATCTCTAGAAAAGTAGACCATTAGTAGAACAAAAAACTATGATACATAATATACCAATAAGGGAAAGAAACTTTCCTTTGCAATATTTAAGGAAAAGAAAGGTTTAAGATACTGACCATGTATAGGAACTTCATGAGGATAACCTTCAAGATACTGTAAAAGATAAGAATTATCACCTCCCTTACCGAGATAATGAAAGGTCCTACCCACAAAGCATCAAATTTCCCATGTTTTCCTTTGTCCTGATCTTTTATATTCCATCTTAAAACTAGATCTCCCTCATGGAATTTCCTTTCTATGGTCTTCCTGTCAAACAAGACCTTTACTTTCTACTGTAACTTCTGATTTTTTTCTTTAACTTGATTCCTCATTTCATCCAAATCTGCAAGCTGAAACAATCTATCTTCCATGAAATCAACTTCTTCCCATTGTTACTCATTTATAAATATCTATATTGGCAACAAATTATTCAGTGGTAAATGAGCTTTATTTCCATAAACAAGTTCATATGGTGCATATCCAGTAGACTTCTTAATTGTAATTTTGTCTGCCCAAAGTGCTAGGCGCAACTTATATTCTCATGCTCTCTTGTTGTTATCCAACATTCTCTTAATGATCTTCATTATGTTCTTATTGCTAGATTCTGCTTGGCCGTTTCCTTGAGGATGATAAGGGGATGAATAAGAAATCTTTATCCCATATTTCTTATGAAACTCAGTGAATTATGCAGATCTGAAACACATAGCATTATCACAAACAATTTTATGGGGAACACCAAATCTTGTCAGTATTTTTTCCATCAAGAACTTAATCACTAATTTACTGGTAGCTTTCCTAGTAGGTATAGCTTCTACCCATTTAGTAAAATAATCAGTAGCCACCAATATCCACTTATGCCCACCACTAGAAGTATCAGTGATCTCTCCTATGAAGTCTATTCCCCACATTTGAAATGGTTATTCAGTAGACATAGGATTTAGAGGCAATGCACCATTGTATTTTAGTTTTTCTGAGAAATTTTGACATGCTTCACGTTTCTGCACATATGCATGACAATCCTTAAACAAAAAAGGCCAATGATATCCTACATTTAATATCTTATGAGTAGTGGTTTTTTCTAAAAAATGTCATCCACATTGTCCATCATGGAGATCCTTGAGTACTTCCTTTGATTGATACTTATCAAGACAAAAAAGGAGTATACCATCAATGTTTTTCCAGTATAAATCAAAAGACATACTTAGATGCTTGAAATTTAAATGTCCTTTTTTGGTTATCATTTTGATTATCTGGACATTTCATATGTTTCAAGAAATAAACAATGTTAGTGTACCAAGGGCATATTTCAATACTAGTATGAGTTTCACTTAACTCCATTTGATTGACATGTAATGCATCCATATTAGATTCTGCCATTAGCCTTGCTAATCCTTGTCCTCTAACAATTTTAGTGATCTAAATCTCTATATCAAATCCCTAAATTTGATTTACCCATCTACATCTTCTCCCAATAACCTCTGATTTTCTGAATATATCTTTTATTGCAGTATTAGGAACATAAGCTACTATTTTTGCTCCTACCAAATAAGGCCTGAAATATTTCACTACCTTTACAAGTGCATAAGCTTTCTTTTCATTAATGTCATAATTCAATTTAGAAGCTTGAAGAGTTTTACTGAAGAATACTACTGGTTGTTCATACCCTTCATTATTCTTTTGTAACAAGACAACAACAATAGTGTGATATGAGGCAAAGGAAAATAATTGAAAAGGTTTACCATAATAAGGAGATCTAAGGATAGGGACTTCCTTTATTTCCTTTTTGATATTTAAAAATGCTTCCAAGGCTTCATTTGTCCACTTCAAATTTGCACCCCTCTTCAACATCATTGAAATAGGTTTAATGATTTCTGAGAAATTAGGAACAAACCTTCTCACAAAGTTTATCTGTCCAAAAAAGGAATAAATCTTTTTAAAATTCTTTGGGATTTCAATTTTATCAATTTCTGCAATTCTTTCAGGATCTATTCTTACCCCATCTTTGGATACAATATGTCCTAACAATTTTCCTTCAGTGATAGAAAAATGACATTTCTTGGGGTTCAATGACATCCAATATTCAAGAGATCTCTGAAAAATATGTTCCAAATGTTTGCAATGATCCTCTGCCTTTTTTGAATAAGAAATGAAATCATCATGATATACCATCATAATCACATCAATAAAATCTTCAAAAGCAACATCCATTACCCTCTAGAAAGTATCTCCTGCATTGGTGAGTCCAAAAGGCATTCTAGCATATACATAGATACCCCATGGTGTAGTAAATGCTATTTTATATTGTTCTTCTTCTTTAACCTTTACCTAGTTATACCCTGAGAAACCATCCATTATTGATAACAATTCATTCCCTGTGACCTTTTACACTAGTGCTTCCATGTTTGGGAGAGCATAGTTCTCTTTTAATGATGATATATTTAGATTCCTGAAATCTACACAAAGTCTAATATCACCATTCTTTTTTCTGATACGCACCAGATTAGAAACCCATGTTGAGTGTCTGATTGGTTTTATTACACTAGAATCCCTCATCTTGATCAATTCATCCTTCATCTTGGGAGCCAAAGTAGGGTTTATTGGTCTCTGCCTTTGTCTAAATGGTTTGTCATCAATCTTCAATGGTATCTCATGTTGAAAAAGATCTTCTCGGTAAGCCTTTAGGTCATCATAAGACCAAGAAAATATATGCCTATATTTTCTCAATAATCTAATGACATCAGTTCTGATCTTGGGGGTTAATTTTTTACCCACAAGCACTTCCTTTGGGGTCTCTTCATTTCCCAAATTTATCTTTTCTACATCATCCATTTTGACATTAGTGCTCTTCTTTTCTAATCTTGAATCCTTGATGTCAAACAATCTCTCCATCTCTACAAGTCCTTTTGGGACTTTATCTATTTTGAGATGAATAACTTCTTGTCCAAAAAATACTTCTTTTCCATCCTCTGTTCCAACATGAGCATTCAAGTCTATCAATTGATCTTCATACTCCTTCTGACATGCTTAAAATTTGATTATATCTCTGTCATCTTCGAAAACTTGCCAGTTGTTGATGTTGTCAGGTATAGCAGGCCTAGTCTTGATCTCAACCTGAACAATGTCCTCATAAGGGATATCATTATGCTTTAATTCCAAGTTAGCCATAAAATCTGCAAGGATATTTTCTGATCTATCTATCCAATTAATAGAAAAAGCATCAAAAAATTCCATAGAATCCCATACCTCATTTCTATATCTTTTAAGAAGGGGATGCTTAGTAATAAACTTACTCTTAACTTGAGAAACAATTAATTCAAAATCCCCAAAAACACTTAAAAAATTTATTCCATATTTACTAGCTATTTTTAAACAAAGGAGGAGAGATTCATACTCTGCAACATTGTTAGTACATTCAAAATCTAGTAAACATAAATATTTAAATGTTTTCTTATCAGGAGAAAAGAAAATGACACCTGACCCATTACCATCCCTTTTGTAAGCACCATCAAAATACATTTTCCAAATAACATTACAATTTACCTCTACATAAAATTTTATAGGTTCATTGTCATGCATAGCATATTTTGAAATGATTACTTGAAAGTTGTCCATATCAGAATGGCAGAAATTTGTTACCAAGCTTGGATCCATAGCCTCAAGAATGTATGGACTTCTAGTCTCGCTGTCAATTTTTATATCCCTACCATTTACTAGGATAGAAGCGTAAGAAAGATCTAATTAAATAATTCCCCCTACCAAGCCATACCATTGTCTAGATAAAAGCATCCCATAACAAGTAGGAACTTAACCACAATGGTATCTATTTTATATGATTTTTCAAGACATGCAAGGAATTTAAATTCAACATTTTTCATTATGCCTACAACAGGAATGGATCTATTATCCATAGCATAACATTTTCCAAATTTGGTATTTACATTCATTCCTAACTCTTTCATTACATCATTTGGCATAATATTCACTGCTGCACCAGAATCTATCATACAATTTTTTACCATTCTATTATTTATCAATAAAGTAAGGTAAAAAGGATCAACTTGATTTCCATTTTTATTCAAAGTAGTTCCTAGATAAATAGCTGGAGGATCCTTTATTTCTTGGTTAAGATCTTCATTATTACCTACATTAGACAATATTTTCAAAGCTTCATTCCTGCATTCAGGTATTTTAACTATTTCAAGAAAAGGAACAAATACTTTAATTTGAGCTAATGCATTAGACATAAAAGAACATTCATTGGGAGAAGAATTATTGACCACCTTTTATTTTTCTATTTTTGGAATATACTAAGGTTTTACCTATTTCTCTTCAGCAATACTTTTGTGGTTCAGCTTCTTGGATCAACTTCTCAGTCAGGTTTACCTTGTTCCGCATTTATAGTCCTATTCCTCAACTTGTAATTGCTTCTTGCTTCTTCCACTGCAGCTATTGTGTATGCCTCCTTTTCTTCTTCTGTTGTTTCTCGTAATCTTGGATTACTCTCCTGATGATTTCCATATTGATATACTCTGTTTAATCTCTGTAGTAGTATTCATTTGAAGATATGTAGTCATCATATCCCCACATAGGCTCTGTTGACAAATTATTTACTGTATTTTGTTGGTCATCATTTTGCTCTTCAACCTCTTTTATATTTTGGGCAACATAATGTTCATAATAATGTGACAATTTGCAATGTTCACACCAAGGATTACTTTCCACAAAGTGGTTATTCTTTCTTAATGGATCAATAATATGTAACTCTTTGTTCATTGGTCTCCCATCCTTCTACTCAATTTTATAGGGCATATCTTGCAATCTATACCTATCATTATTGTATGGTACCCTATTATTCTGGTTGTGCTTGACATTGTCTCTTCCATTATTCACTTGAAGGCCTTTTATCATATTTATAATTTTACCTACTTTGTCCTCCTCTTTGTGTTTCTTAGGCTCCTTAGGATTGAATAACTGGGTGTCTTCCCTTTTGGCAATTATACCATATCCTTTCCTATCATTTTCAATAATTATAGAAATCTTAAGAGCATATGTCAAAGTAGAAGTCTTATGAGATCTAATTTCATAATTTGTCTTTCTATCAAAAGAACTCATATAGAAATTAATCAGAAAAGCATCAACATGTTAAACATCTCTTGGAATCCTATTCAGAACCTTATTGAATCTTTTATTGAATTCAGCCATAGATTCATTTTGATTTTTCTTCATACTTGTCAACTCATGTGAAGCAAAAGAAGTATCATTGTGATCACCAAATTGTTCAATAAATTGGTTCACAAATTCATCCCAAGAAGATATGGATCTGTCTAGTAAACTTCTAAACCATTTTGCTGCATCTTCTATGAGGGATTGAACAAAATGTTTCATGTACACATCCTCATTGAAATCATCAAATTCTTGGATAACATTCTTCAAATTCACACAATGCACTTAAGCTGATTCTGACCCATTTCCTAAAATTTTTGGAATTACACGCCTTAAGTCCTTATTTATGTCATTAGGAAATCCCCTTATGCCATGAAAATCCAACTGTTTATATCTATCAGAATTCACAGGGGCTCTATAATTTTTTCCATTTTGATGCACAACTCCATGCCTCTGATTATGGTGATTTACATCATGAAATCTCTGACCATTATTTCTTGGTCTAGAGTTTGAATTCATATTATAGTTTCTTGGGCCATAATTCTGATCTCTATTATGATATCCATCATATGCCCTTTCACTATTTCAAGGTCAGTTTTTATCATGCCAGTCAAATGAGTTATGGTTCATTCTATTATTGTGGGCGTGATGTTCTCCATTGTTGCCTTTTCTCCACTGATCTCTTCTTTCCCAATCACTGTTATTTCTCTTAAATCTTCCTCTATTGTCAGATTTGAACAAGGGATTGGTATGATAATTATTAAACACATTCCCATTACTCTTCTTATGAGGAGGATTGTAAACTTTATTTCTATCATCTTCAGGAACTGCTTCTTTTCTTCTTGATCTAATTTTGTCTCTCTCTATCCCCATTTTCCTTAGTATATTTTCTAGTTAGCTTTTAAGAGCCATGACCATTTCTTCATTTTTAGGACTAGTATCATCCATCTCATGAAACACAACATCCCATTTATTTACTTTCTTTTCTTTTTCAAAAATCTCCCGACTTGGACTATGTTGGAAATCATGTCCTCTATTACCTTGGTAGAAAGGATTACAATTTTCATCACTACTTTCATGTTTTGAATGTACTGAATCAAGGAATTGTTCATAGGCATATTTTTTATCATCCTTATTAGGGTATATCATACAAGGTACATAATGCATCTTCACACTTGGAGTCTTGCTCTTCTTTATGCTTAAATCTAATTCAAGCTGGTCTAGATGCAAAGATCTCCTACCCCACATGAAAATTTACTAACCAAAATATAGTATTAAAATTATTACCAATTTAGAATTATAGATTTTCCACCTTATTTTTAGAAGGAAATACTTGATTGAAATCTTTTGGATTATGTTTCTCCCTAGCAGAGTGCACTGTCAGACAAACAAGATTTCTGGTCTGTAAAATCTAAAATTTTGAAAAGGTTCCCCAGCAGAGTTGCCAATCTATTGGTGCTCAATTCAATAGATTGGATTTCCTATGGACTTGCCAATCCAATGGTGGGAAACCCAAGTGATCTAGCCAACTAACAAGGTTTCAGCCAAATTAGGTGTAAAACCCTCTACAATATTGGCTCTATAGAACAAAGGCTGGTAGGCCTATTCCTTGAACTTATTCTTCTAGGTCCAAGGATTTTTATAGAAGATAATAAATCCTGAACAATCTCCTCCTCCAAGTGTTGGCAAAAGCAATTGAAAGAAAACTGAAATCTGAAAGATGCAAGTCACAAATGCTAATTGAAAATATTAGTGTATTAAGAATGTTTATGTATATATAAATGAATAGTGCAAATGGATAGATTATTACAAAAATGTAAACAATGAACCAAATGACCATAATCCAAAAAATAAGTGTAGATCAGTGCCTTAATTCCTTCACGGGCAATAGAGACAATATCATCCAATCTCTTGTGCAACCTCAGAGACAGTTTTCAAAGAAAAATATCACTTCAAAGGCGTTATGGAATGGATATGCAAATTTAAAATGAATTCAATGATATCTCAATTGGACAATATTTTATCAAATGATAGACTAATTGAATGAGGCCTCAAACAATAAGATTTTAACCGTGCAAGATTAGAAACTAATTGAGATTGATAACTAAGAAGCATATACATCAAACTATCACTTTGAATAAGTTCTAATTGATTTATCCGAGGGAGTGATTATAAATGAAATAGATATCTATTCTCATAGGTGAAAGAAAAGGTCTACTCATATATTAAATTAAAGAAAATGGTACAATTAGTTCATGTTGTAGTTGTCGATCAAAACTAACCCAATCTGACTATAATAACTAGTCTGATAATAATGTCCTCAAACACCTCAGACACAACCAGGAGACCTCACATTGATCTTGGTATCCTTATTTATATAATGTTCAAAGGATGCAAAAAAGCTTCAGATCAACATGATAGTTCATTTCCTAAACCTGATCCCTAGATCAAAAACTAAATAGCCAAGATTACATTAAAAGAATGATTTATCATCTTTGAGAAACAGTTATTGACCAGAGAGATAATAATTCATAATTTGCTTATAATATGTCAAGAATCTCTAATATCTTTTGGAATTTTGTAGGGTATATTAATGGACTACTGCATATATTTAGATCTTTATCTTTCGATCTTGATTGTTTCATCTTCTTTATATCACCTGTGAAAACCATGCAAAAACCAATGTCGACGTATCAAATATTCAACAAAACCCTTAAGTCAACATGTAATAGTATAATAATCATTGAAAGCATAAAAGACAAAAATAAAATCTGATTCATCAGTGCCACTTAAGATCTTTTGAATTTTCTATCCATCTAAGACACGAGTCATCCAATCACACACTCGAAGCAAATAAATATCATGTATCTTTTCATCGCGAGTGAACGTCGATTGTAGATCAGATGTGAACTGGACCATAGAACTTCTTATTTATCACTCAGTATTTCAGTAGGGTCAAGACACGTGTCGATCAAGAATAATGGCTTAATGAATAAAAATCTTGCATCTTTTCCTTAAGCCATCAAGCCAACCATTGATTTCTTCCATGCTTTAACTTCCAAATAGTCTTCTATCTAAGTTCAAACCTTTTCTAGGCCCTGAGACACATGGCAATTAGGCTTGATCACTTATATAATAGATTTTGTGCATCTTGGCTTTAAGCCATTACACTGATCATTCAATTTTTTCTACCATGCATCCTCTTTATCTCTTTTCTTGCATTGTACTGGGCCCACCAACTACCATATATCAGCATGACTTAATCACTTATGCATTAGATTTTGATTAGTTTGTCATTAAGAAATCAAGTCAACCATTAGATCTTTTGAAACATGCATCCTCTTTAATAATTCTGACTTTGACTTAATTCTTAATTATACATTGACATTGGGTTCACAAATCTCTTCAGTCTCCAAGTCGCGAGATCATTCTGTCAACCTTAGGTTTAAAATGAGATAACACGACTACCATAGGATCAAAACCAAATTTTGATGAGATCAATGATCCTCATTAAGTCATTGAAGCATAAATAATATTCCATTTTGATATGGAGATAACATGACCAAGGCAATTTTCAAAGGTGCCGAGTAAGATAGGATATTCCCTACCGAGGTCATGAAGTAATTTTAAATAAATATTTAAACTGCGAAAATAGACCAATGACTATAAATATGAATTCAAATATATGAAAACTAAGAGACATAATAGAAAAGACTTAACCAGAAGGAACAAAAGATATAATATTATCAGAAAGTGATAGCATAAACACAATGATAAATTCAGAGGATACTTTCCTAAATTATTTAGCCATTCAAATTTGTCTATAAATTTGGGTAACACCACAAAGGATTGTAAGTATATTAGATGGATGTTAAGTCTTCATTTCTTAATGGGATACTTGAAGGAGAAGTATTCATTGAGAAACCTAAGGGATTCATTGAGAACACAAAAAAGAACAAGGTATGTAAGTTAGATAAAGCTTTATATGGTTTGAAACAAGCACCTCGAGCATGGTATGAGAGATTTCACTCTTATCTAATAAAAATAGGATTTCAAAGAACAAGTGTTAACATCAATGTTTAATTGAAATGTGACAGTGATAATAAAGTTTTCATTGCTGAAATTTTTGTTTATGATATTATTTTTGGAGGCAATGACACTTTATGTAAAGGATTTGCTAATGAAATGAGAAAATATTTTGAGATGTCAATGGTTGGAGAGATTAAGTTCTTTCTAGGTCTACAGATACAACAAGTTACTGGAGGAATCTATATTACACAAGCCGAGTATCTCAAAGAGATTCTTAAAAATTTTTATATGGAAGATTCCAAGCCTATTGGAATACCCATGGCTATTGGATGTAAATTATCTAAAGAGGATGAAACATAAGAGGTGGATAACACTCTTTACTGATCCATGATTGGTAAATTGCAGTATGTTGCTCACAACAAACCTGATATAACACCCATTGGAATTGTTGCAAGATTTTCTTCTAATTGAAAGGAAACACATGTCTACAGTAAAAAGAAATTTGAGATACCTAAAAGGGACATAAGAGTTTGGTTTATTGTACAAAAAAGGAGGTACTTTTTATCTACAAGTCTACACTGATGCAGATTGGGCTGGAAATATTGATGATAAAAAAAGTACTAGTGAGGCACATTCTTTCTAGGTGAAAGATTGGTTCCATGACTGAGAAAGAAACAAAGTTGTATTTCACAGTCTACTACTAAGGCTGTCATGCCCAAAAGTTGGGCAAAAACACACGAACAAAAATTTTTAAATAACGCAAGAAACATAATACTAAAACAACGACAAGGGTAACACATGCACACAAATCGAGGTAGTTGACCAAAAGTCAACTAGAGTTTACCCAAAGTCAACTATACACTGAAAAGGTGAAAGGAATGAATAGGGTTTGCTTAAACCCCAAGGGAGAGTCGTACATGCAAATCGAGATGGTTTGACCTAAAAGTCAACTAGAGTTGACCAAAAGTCAACCGTACCTAGAAATACACGAGGAGGGATCTCTAGGGCCTTCTATGCGCTAGGGAAGTTGAAGGTGCACAAAATGAGATAGTCGAGTAAAAATTCAACCTGTGTTGACCAAAAAGTCAACTATCTCCAAAAGGCAAGAAACTAAAATCTAAGGTTCCAGAGGCCGTAAGGAGTACTGGGTTCCAATAACGAGACTATCAGACAAAGTTTGGCCATGGTTGACCAAAAGTTAACGGTGCTCGAGAACAGTCAAAGGTAGCGATAATACCCCTAAAAGGCGTATATCGCAAAGCTGAAAGGGTGATATGACCCCCTGATAATAATAAAAGGAAGTTATCTAAATTATTAAATTATCTACTTTTAGATCAATAATCTAATTAGATCTTAAGTTTTCAACCTTATATTTATCTCTAATCAGCAATGTCTTTATCAAAGACTAAAATAAATTCTAACTTTAATTTTATTAACATATAATATAATATGCTATAATAATAAAAAGAAGCATTACTTAAACATTTAAATTAAATTGCGAAATAAATCTCTATCTAAGCAACAAATCTAATTTAAAACTCCTTTATTTCTAAATCATATTTTTTATTTTAAAATCGATTTCTAATACATATGAGTATGAAAATAAATATCTTAACTAAATCTAATCTAATTTAGTAAATCTTATTATACATAAAAAACAAAATCTATTCTAACATTTTGAAAAAAATCATTAAATAAAAACAATCTAATTTGAATTTAAAACCCTAACACTTAGAAATCGCTAAAACCAAACAACAAACCAAATAAAATAAACAGATGCATTTAAAACGCGTGACGTGGCTAGGGGAGGCGACGGATACCGCATGCTGGGCAGAAGGGTCTGGGGAACCGGAGGGAGCGGCGCGGTTTTGAAGATGGCGGCCAGACGGAGCAGTGGTGGCCGCAGGCGGTGGCACTACCGCCCGCCGTCAGCTGCTACAGCAAAAGGGGAGGGCGCAGAGGGGCGGCCATCGCTAGCCGGCGGAGCCCCCACTGTGGGTGGCCCGCTAGCCGCGCGGCCCCCATGGCAAGGATGGAGGTTTGGGGGAGGGGTTTCGACCCCCGCCCAACTCAAACAAAACGTTTCTCTGCTAAAAAAAAATTCCGACGCCCGCGGTTTGATCATTCCCATTTTAATAAGAAAAATAATTTTAAACCCATATATTATATGTATATTTATATATATGTACCCCAATATATATATAAATATATATATATAACGAAAAAAGATATGCATAAAAAAAATATTTTTTTTACTGGTGTAGATGACTGTATTTTCTAAAACAGGGGCTATTAGGAAGCTTTTTAAAAAAAAATTTATTTGACCAAAACATTCTATAATTTAATCTCCACAATATGGTGGAAGGAAAAATTCAAATTCCAACTTTGAATTTTATACATTTTTTTTACCAGAATTTACTAAGAGTTACAAAAGAAATGAAATATGTTTTACTACTAAGATCATAAAATTCGTGCAATTATTTAAAGCTACAATTAAATTACACATAAACATTCATACACAAAATAAGTTCTAATCCATAGGATTTCTTTACAAGGAACAATCACATTTCACAAGAATATTAATCCAACGTATTTATATTTTCAAAGGATCACTATTTACATAAAGGGATAAAATATTACAATTAAATTGAAGATTACAAACATCCAATGGGTTTCAGTACAACTATGTAATCATGAAATACCCAAATGATAGGTTACAAGCTATAATTTTACAGTGGTTCTCATCTTCCATCAAAGGGTATCATGCATCTTTGATATCCATCAGGTACCTGAAAACAA
>MU226306.1:315547-349545 GCA_018584345.1 Thuja plicata
GCTATCCTTCCTAAGCTTCCTTCTCCAAAGGCTCCTTCAAACTGGATTCTGTCTCTAAGGGTAGAGAGTGGGTGAACACTCAACTCATCCTAAAATCTCCCCTAAATAGGAAAACCTCCAACATGAATAAGGTTTAACCCCAGGGTAAAGTAACTCTAACCAATCCTTAACCAAACCACTTCCTAACCTTCCAAAGGTAAAGTCAAATGAAACATGGGTAGAAGAGAGAGTGAGGTTAACCAAAGTCACACTCCTCTTTCAAATTCGCTCAAAGATAAAAATAACACTTTAAGGGAGTAATAAATGAGTTTAGAGGCTCATTAATGACACAAAATGACCCCTAACCCATAGGGTACCAAGTTGGGTGACTAAAACTGACCCCGGTTACCCTCTAGAAGTCCAAAAGACCCTCTAAAACTTACCCTGAAGTTAACCTACGAAATTCTAAGTCAAAGAAATTCTAGAAAATTCTAACCCTGGGGTAAGCATGGGTACTACTCAAAGATGACCTTAGTTAACCCTTGACTTACCTTGGTTTTCCTTTACTAGCCATGTCCATAATAAATTGTAACACTTGCCAAATTTGGCACATTAAATTAAAACATTAGACATGACTTAATGACAAGAACATTTACTAATTTAATAACATACATGCAAACCACGTTCATGAAATAAACACATGACAACGAGGTCCATGTCTCTTTATATAGATAGGACCTTGGTAAGCACAGGTATACACATAGGTTCTAGTACTGGGTCCCCGATTTAGATCCATGGTCAACTCTTCCTGCACACTCAATGCACACATCATTAGATCCAACACAACATGATATGAAACATAACATAACATCAATAATATATGTAAGCATATAAAACACATTGCATTTAGAACTAAAATATCCTAGCATCGGTTTCCTAAACCATTTCCATCATATTACATTTATACATTTAGATCCATATAAAACATCAACATAAGCTGCAACTAAATCAGAACATAATCATCTCAAAAGTACCCTGTTTACAAAATCAGGTGCTTAATATATAACACATGATTCCACCGATCCTCAAAAGTATGAAAAGTCTCTCTGATAGTCAAAGTATGTGAAAGCATAAACTACTGAAAGCATGAAAACAAAATAGTAAACTATAACAGTCTAGTGTAGGTCTCACAGAGGCTGAATATGTTGCTGTTGCTATGAATTGTGCAAATATAGTATGGATTAATAAATTAATTGAAGGTATGCAAGAAGAGATCACAGATTTGGTTACTATTTTTTTGTGATAATACAAGTGCTATTAATATATAAAAGAACCCGGTTATGCACTCAAAGACCAAGCACATTTCTATCAAGTATCACTACTTGAGAGAACAAGTTCAAGAGAAGAATGTGAAATTGGAATATGTGAATTCAAAGGAACAATTGGCTGATATATTTACAAATCCACTACCTAAAGATGCTTTTGAGTATCTTAGAGGTAAATTAGGGGTTCTTCCCTTATCCAATGTTCACTAGAGAGCATGAGGTATGCTGCATCAATCCTGTATTTCATTAGAATATCTATTTCTGAATTTATGTTATTATGACACACTTTAGGTGATTCCTAAAGTTGTGAAAATATTTTTGTATGTAATGATTTATGAGTACATGTCAGGTATAATCCACTATTGGAATAAGTTTTTAGGAGTTTGACTTTTTGGCATTGTTGTCAAAGAGGGAGAAGAATGAATTGATGACATTTATACTTAAGAGAGATATTGATATTGAGAGAGAATGAATTAATAATATTTACTCATGAAGGAGATTTAGAATGTATGTTACGAAAAAAATATTTATCCAAGAGGGAGATTAAGATTAGAACACAAATATCAAAGTGGAAACAAAACTATCAACTCATAGGGAGTACAATTATGCATTTGAGAGCTGCCATCATCAATTTATATAACACTGTTATAATGGTTTCCATCAATACCAAAGAGGGAGATTATTGATTAACTAATAAATATCTGATGGAAATGATGAAGACCGAGTGATACCAAGTATCATTACTGTAGAAATGGTTAGACCACTTGTTGTTTTGTCATTGATGTCAAGCAATTGATTAACTGATTTTTATTTTGTTACCATATCTTAAGAGGAGAATTCAAATGGGTGACAAATACAGATTAGACAATGATGAAGTAATGATGATATATTTATTTTCTGCTATATATTTTATGTTATCAAATCGGTACATTTGATTGATCAAGTCGGGAACTGCAAATAATTAAAGTTATTATTGAAAGAGTTACTTTATTGAGATAGACTAAGTTAGTTGGTAGAATGTTACGTGATTCAGTCAAAATTTATCAAGCACCGAGTGAAATTCAAGCACTGAGCACCGAAGATGAGTTAGACACCGAGTAGTGAATGAAGCTAGTTACCAAGTTGCAAAGAAATTTTTAACGAGTATACAGTACTAATGATAAATGATGATAAGATCAAATTTAATGTGAAGTAATGATGAGATGGATGAAGAAATGAATTAAATGAATTTTTTTACAAGATCTAATAACATAAAATTTAATGTGAAGATCTAAGGTGAAGATCAAGAACTTAAACCTGAGTATGTAAGTTCCAAGAAAAATTACAAGTTCCAAGGTAAAAGTGAATGGTTTACCAAGTTGTAATTTATGAAGAAGATGATCGAACGAATGAGCACAAATGAAGGAAAATAAAAATAAGGAGATTAAGAGGCAAAAGTATTTCTATATAAAGAATGAGAAACACACAAGAAGATAGAGGCTGGAAAATTGAATAGAGAAGGAGAAGAAGTTGAACAACAATATTTACCAAGCAGAATAGAGAAAGAGAGATTGAAGAATCTATAGTCTGAGAAAGAGATTAATGGAGTATGTGATGCTTGTATTCAATTGAGAATAAAGGATTTTACACAAGAAAAGGAAGTTTCTATATTTACAAATCAAAGTTTACTATTGCTTACTAATATTTGTAACAAAAAAATATCTTAACCGAGTGGATTTAACCATCCCATTTGTAAAACCTAGACTTAGGTGATATTCCAAAAGAGTTTTTAAAGACCTCTTACAAGGTCACTCCTAATAGAGTGAAGATCTTAACAGATCTGAGGTAAATCCCCTAATAGGGTCACATTTAGAAAATGTGTTTGTAATATTTAACAGGATAAGTTCTTAAGCGAGTGTACTTCAGAAGGGTACATTTTTTTATTGTGGGTTACAATTCCCACAGAGGTTTTTCCCAAATCTGGTGTCCTAATTAAATTTGGTGTCAACATAGTTAAA
Organism: Thuja plicata; assembly: GCA_018584345.1. Classification (NCBI taxonomy): domain Eukaryota; kingdom Viridiplantae; phylum Streptophyta; class Pinopsida; order Cupressales; family Cupressaceae; genus Thuja; species Thuja plicata. Next base: position 318,849 of record MU226306.1, read on the forward strand.
TCTAGTGTCAACTGAGTTATATCTGGAGTTATATGAGTTAATCTGATGTTTCTAAGTTTGAATGATTGATTTACATATATGAGATGTATTGTTGTTTATGTTATTGAGTTATTTGGTGAATTCGTTATTTACTATATTCAGTATTACTGAGTGAATCAATAAGTTTAGTTTTAAGTGTTTAAGTTTTGATTTTTCTAATTCACCCCCCTCTTAGTGGGACCAACATAATTTGACAACATGCTAATGTCATATTTCCACACACTAAAAATCAATTATTAAAAGGTGAAAATTAAAAACTAAAGTACAAACTATGGTTTAAAAATATAATTTTATTGCTTTCCCCTAGAAGCTTTAATCTAAGGCATTGAAACACATATTATTTCTCTTTCCTCTTAAATTTTAGGTAAAATTGAGTGTCATAAGACTTTATGGTGCATTTATCTATAAAGATAATAATTGTTCTTTCTATTTATTTATTACTCCATTAATAAGGGGATAGAAGCTATATCCAGTTCATCATATATGTTGTAATATGTCTTATCTCCATTACAAGATGTTGGAGATTATTTAACCTTGTGTATGATTTTGGACCTGATATTGGACCATTGGTATCCTATTTCATTGCCCCAATAGTGTTTATAACCAAAGATTCTCATTTCAATAAGTGCATCTAATTTTATGAAGCCAATAGTGGTCTACATGACCAAATACTCAAAACTAAATAAAAAAAGAAAACTTTCTAACAACTGATAAACCTTGTCCCTTAATTATTACTATGGGCGAAGCTACTAAGAAACACATTATTATAGTGAAAGCCAATTTTCAGATTGTATGATTTAACATCATCAATAATCTTTAAAATAATAATTCCCCCACTTAAAATGATGGAAATTATTTGCATCTTTTACGACAATCTCTCTTACAACAATATTGAAGGTTGATTTCTCCAACTTTGCATATATCTAATGTGTCTACAGATATGATATGTCTCCTACATGAAGAACATGTACCATTTTATTTCCTTCAATCCAACTACACCCATAAATATTTTTAATTCCTCCATATTTTATAAATATACTTACCATGTTAACCTCACCCCACTTGCCCATTTTCACATAGATATTTGATAGAAGAACATAAGTGCTAGCATTTTAAGATACAATTCAAAAATAAGTGTTGCTATATCTTGCACCTATAAAATACATGCACATGACCACAACAAGTTTAGCTAGCAACTTAATGATAAAATTTAGTATCTCCTCAAGATAGAAAGCACTGCCAAGAAGGTCAACTATACACATTCAAAAAGTCAAATTTGTGCATAACCTTAAATCATTGCATTCTATGAGATTAAATCTTCTTGAATAATTCCTTCAAATAGTTCACGTGTCCTACATATGCTTCGACATTTTGCATACTTGTTTACTAGAGCATTCACAACTATAATATTTGATGAAAAATCACCCTTCCACTATAATTTGAAGGATGTTAATATGTAATAACCTCTCATATGACTCTTATTATGGAATTATTATCATTAATAAACTCTATATTTATGTTTTACTTTGATAAATTTAGATGTTGATATGATTTAGATTCACATGATTATTGTTCTTCCATGTTTACATACATAATTATTATTATCTCGTTGGTTATGGATTTTGATTACGAGATTGACCCTAATCATGTGATGGGTTATCTTATGGATTTGATCTAACCCTTACTCTATATCTGATTCATAATGTCTTATATATATATACTCACTTTGTGGTGCAGTTTTTTAGGCACCGGTCATCAACTTCACCTGGCTTCACAGGTCTTAGCATGCCCTCAAATCCTCGATGGTTGTTGTGGTGGAGATAGTACCAAGGCCCCTACATGAGTCTTTCCTTTACCATTATCTATTTGAGGAATAAAAGGATTCTTGTTTAGTTGGTTTGGTTCATCTTACATAGTTGAGCATGATTATGATCCTTGTGTTGGTATCAATTATATTTTTTTGTGGATTCATGTTTGACATTATTACTTTATGACTTCTAGGATGATATTTCTTGCTTAGTATGGATCATTTGACTTAGGTTGACTTCTTTTTTTTACTTGGTGTCTTTTTTGATTCCTTGGATCTTTGAGATAAATTGTGTATGATCATGATGTTGAGATCTTTGCGTGTGCATGATTTAATTATGATAAAGAATAATGATGTGCTAAATTATTTATTTTATGCCGCTAGTGCTTGTACAAACTAGGGATGGGAAAGGGAGAAGGTGACTTTGTGATGGCACAATCAAACAACCTTGTACTCAAGAAAGGTGTTTTATTTTTCATGTTTCTAGTTGGGGGAGGGGACCCAGAGAGGCTATCTAAGATAATTCAAGGGGTAAGGGATATGCGATGACAATCACCTAGCATGTAGCCTAGAGTCCCTAGACTTTAATTCTTATGCCTTTGGTAGACCTATTTGATTTGTTGTCTTTTGTGTTTCATGTTTTGTTTCTAGGAAGGTTTGTACCACCTTAGGTATGTCCTAGTTGTTACCTCTTGCATGGGCCTTGGTTTTTATCTCCTATCTCAGGGGACTGGGCGTATTGGTCCCATGTGGTTGGGTGGTTAATTTTATTTGTATCGAGGTACTGTTTGTGGTATTGTGGATGATCCTTTCATATGTTCCTTTCCAGATTTGTAGTTGAAGACTCCATATTGTATATTACATCATGTTGAGATGTATTTCATGTAAATTTATTATTGTGATTGTAAACCCTTGAAATGAGTCATTTTTATATGATGTATTAATGTATATTGATTCAAGAAATGTAAAGGGAAGGGTAGTTCTAGGTGAAAACAAAAAATGGGAAAAATTCTATTGTATAATTGACATGATATTCACATTGAAAGAAAGTTGTTTATGTTACTTGTTCATGATTATTTTACCTTCTTATGTTATTCATCTTTAAAATAAATTATCTTAGGTCTAGTCTATGTTGATGTATCTAAAAGAATGTTACAGAACAAAGACACATTATCTTTTTATTTGGTGTTTAAAGAAATTAATATGGAAGGGTAGTAGTTAAATTTGTATTCAACAAATAGTTATGAATCAATGGAATGAAATAGTAATTTGATTTACTTATGTTAGATGGTTAATTTATGTTTATGGGAAAAGAAAGAACTAGGAACCTTGATTTGGTACATTAAAATGAACACAGGTTCATTAAGTTCCTAAGATAATACATATCTTAATAATTGATTAATTTGTTAGTTAATGTTTCTTTGGTAGTGACATTAGGGAAACTGTGGGGACATAGATCTAGATTACACTTTACATTATTATATTATTAAAACTATTGTTTTTTTTAAATTGAAATTTAGTATAGAAATAGAGCATGATAGTTAACAAAAAAAATAACTTGCATTTTCAACATTTAGATGTCTAGTCCTCCCGAGTTCCCTGGCAGGGTGTTACATCTGGTATTAGAGCCCTAGGTTGCCACATTGGGAACTCTAGGGTCTATCTATGCTTACCAATTAGTGTTTCACTTTATTTTCTTTACAACTTGATATTGGAAATCTAGAATCTGCCCTTGCAAACCTTGTTTCCTTAGAATACTTTAGAATAATTCTTGCCTGATTCCCTTCTTTTTTGATTTCCAAGATGCCTCTTGTAACCCAGGGAAGAGATAGAGGTGGAGGTGGAGCCCAAAAATCCCCTCCAAGATCTCAATAGGAAAGATCACAAGGTGATTATGAGGAGGAACATTATTAGGAAAATAGTAGGGAAGAACAAAATGAGAGTCAAAGTGGTGAATCTAAAGGTTCTCAAATGAGGCAACTCATGTAGAAGATCTTGTAGAGGCTAGATGCAATAGAGAATAGGGGAAACCTTGATGAGACACACCACTTGTAACCACCTGAATTTGGTCTGTTGCAACTATGGACCCTATTTTCCCTAAGTGTGATCATACCCTCGATTATGTCCAAATGACCTTGTTACTACTTGGCATAATTATTTGAATCAATTTAATGTCCTAGGTGATTTTTATCACTGAATTATATTAACTATTATAGCCATACAATGCAAATCAATTCAAACCTAATTCAAACATGGCTATAGTATTTAATTATGAAGGAATTAAATAAATCTCTAATTCAATTACCCACTTGCAAAATAACAAATTCCCCTAGCCTATTTAATTTAATTAAAATGGCAATAGTCCCCTAATTATTAAAAAGTAATTAAATTGTTTAAATAATTAATTCCTATATTTTTTGAATGAATTAAATAAGTTTAATTCATTTAATTAATATTCCCTTAAACCCCAACCTAACCTATCTCAACAACTTCTACCCTGGGTTCTAACCCTTCTCAACCTATTCACCCTTTCTAATCTAATAATAATCCTAATTCTAACCCTAACCCACCTCCTAATGTTGTCACATTCCATTAAGGAATGATTAGCAACTCCACCCACTTGAGAAAGTCATGGAATCTCAAGATTCCTTTCTCAAGGTCCACCTTCTCAGGCTTGACTCTAAACCCTTCCCATGCTTCTTTAAGGCTTTCATTAATACCTTATTAATGAAGATGCCTTAAGCCTATGTCTCCTCCATGCCTTATTAATGCCCAAGGCATTAATGGTTCTTACACCACCATTAATGAGTCCCTCAACTCATTAATCCACCTTGTCTCCCCTCTCCCTCTCTCATTCTTCTATAAATAGAAGCCATTTTTGAGAGCAAATAAGCCTTCAACTCATATCCTAAATGTAATGTTATGCTATTAGATTAATCTTAGACACATAATTCATTTCTTATTTCATGCTTTCACATTGTTCTTATTTCCATTCTTAGAGCTAGAATGCACATTTTCTCATCTTTTAGCTTGTTTTTAAACTAAAATCCTTCATGTTAGGTCGTATATGTCACTGATTGCAGTATAATTTGAGGGCTATTATGTTACTAATCACACTCTTCTTAGTTAGAAGGCAATAGGTTGATATTAGTGGGTTTTGTATGCTTATCTAACCTTTTTGAGCTAATGCAATGACTTATTGATGTGTTGTGTCTCTCTAATCAGGTACATAATATACACACACATTTTTGGCACCCACCGTGGGGCAAGATTTTTGACTTTGCCTCATTTTAAACTGATTTTCTACCAATTTGCATGTTCAAAAATCTATTACAGGACCACTTTTAACCTTTCAGGATCGCATTCGGGATACGCCCTCACACCACAGAAAATGAGGCTCACATCCGGGATTCCCCAGGTCATTTTTGGTTTAAGCTCGCATCTGGTATGCAAGGGATTGCATCTAGTAAGTAAGCTCACATATAGTATGTTGCATTGCATTCAGTAAAATTTTAAGATCGCATCTAGTTAGAAAGTTTGTGCATCTTGTTTACCTAATCCTAACATTTTGACAAGTTGTGCTTTTGGTATTTTTGCAGCTTAACAAGTGTTTGCAGGTTATTTTTGGAGATTTTCCTGGGAGTTGAACTAAACACATACTAACTTGGTTTTATAGGTTTCCAACCCCCCATCTTGACCTCTATTTACTTGCTTTCAAACTTAAATTAAACATTCCAATTTGTCACTAAACTGACTAGAGGATTATGCTCTTTTCCTTTTAAGAAAAACCAGAAACTCATACATCAGTTTATGGATTGAATAGAATATGGGGTAAATGAACAAGAAAAAACATCATCTAATTCAATTTGGAAATAGTAAATGAACAACACAAAGCACTAAAAATTATGGTTCAAAGAACAAGTTCAATCGTATAAATTTCTTTTGGAATCAGAAATTGAACAAAACAAGTCATTAAATTTTGTGGCTAATTGAACAAGGAAAACTTTCCTTTTCAAGCATCCTGTTTTCTTTAAAATAGGAAAAGCTAAATTGAGCTCAACATAGCTTGAAGGAATGAACTTTGCTTTACGTGTTTTGGGAGAAAATGACTTAGATTAGGAGAGTATGCTCTTCTTCTTCAGAAGAATCAAAAATCCAGACATCCAAAGCTCGCCAATCCTGGTTACCATATATTTAAATAGTAGAGGGCCTATCGGTTGAGGAAAAAATCTCCCTGGAATGACCCAAGTGAAGACAGGTTTTACGCCAACCCTTCTAACTCACTATAAATAATTGCTTCCTCATAGGCTAAATCCTCAGAAGATGGAGTTGGTTTTGTTCTTGGAATTTCAACATCATTCCTTGAACATGCTTGGGTGTATATAGAGCGGAGCTGCTTGAATCTTGCTTGTGAGACTACATACATTCAGGTACTCATAGGGCTATACACCTAAATTTTTCCTTGTATAATTCTATGGGGGACAGTTTTGAACGGATTACCCAATAATCTACAACAACTTCAACTGAAATAATTCCCGATTCATCCCAGAAAGGGTGATAATCTTTGTGCAAGGCAAAAAGTAATTGCCCCAAGACACTCATCATATTGTGCCCTTACTTGCATTTGGAGTCAGCCAATACAACATCATGATTGGAGCCATTGCGTTCTTGGTGATGGCTGTATTCTGATTAACATTTGAGTGTGTACCTAAGTCAATGAGCAAAGATTTTTATCCTCCACCTAGAGAATAGGAAAAGATGAGTGTTTGTTTCACCCTCCTAACAATGCAAAGTTGTTTGATGTGTTCAAAAGATCATTAAAAATATAAGCTCCTCAAAACAAACAACACATTTCAAACCCTAGATTACAAGTGTTTTTCATACCTTACGACACCTCTTAATGCAATCTAGAAGCAAGCAACTTCACGCACTTTGAAAATGAACTTTTCAGAACTGACCAAAACTGTCAAAGACATCATAAGATCACATCCTATATTTCCCAAGTCACATTCAGTGTTTAGGATTTCATTTGGTATTCTAGATCGCATTTAATCAGCATACAGTACCATCAAAGGCTCGCATTTGGGAGCTCACATTCAGGAAAATGGGAACTTGTAGGAGTTTTCCTTAGAAAATCACAGTGGATTAGGATACCCTTTTTTCTCTTTAGTTGGTTCTTGTTGTCTCTTCTGGTCTCCCTATTTTTGTTTCAAAAAACTTTTGAAATGTCCACCTTGCATGCTTAGTCAGTCTTTCACAATCAGTTCAATACATGTGGTCTACCTATTTTCTATCAAAAACTTGGTTCCCAGCTCACTATCAGGGCATTCTAACCCTTTGATGCTGGAATCATTTACATCCACCAAAAAAAAATAGTTACCTCTACCTAGACATGCCCACTTGAACAATCTAAAATCCTTACTTGCACTATTGGGAAACATTAACAAAGTTGAGAAACAAACTTCATGGTTAACACAAGATGCAACTAGTACACAACTAAAGGATCGAAAGTGCCTCCTAAAACACCACACTTTCAAGGAGAAACTTCTCGCAGTTCCCTTCTTGATCTAGATTCCCCTCAAATGGATAGTAACACAAATGAATGGATTAAGGATTTTGAGGGTTATAATGATGGAAAACATGAAAAATCTAAAGGCACAAAAGAGGAAGAAAGACCTAAGTTTGAACATAATTCATTTGGATCAGATAGTGAAGAAGAGATCCCTAAGTACGAATACAAAAAACTCAAACAAAGTAAATGGATCCAAAAGCTATTGGAATGGATAATTAGTGATGATAAAGAAAAATGCTTCCTCCATCTAGCATCCATAGGTGTCAAATTACCCAAAGATTATGACATGGAAAAACTCAAGGAAAAGGAGGTACCAAATCTAATATCTATTCTCACCAAACAGCTCAATCTGATGCAAACAAAGCTCACGAATCTCAAACAAGAGAAGGAGAAACCCAAAAAAAATACTCTTTGGACACCATTTGTCCATTTCCTTTTGACAAGAGTATCACTATGGTCCCATTTCCTCCCAATGTGGCAAGGCCAAAGTATGACAAGTATACGGGAGAAACTAATCCACACAACCATGTAAGGGAATTTTTTTCTCTAAGCATCGAGTACATGCACAAACCCATATACCTCATGTGATTATTTTTAGGAAGTCTAGGTGGTAATGCCATGGAATGGTTCTCAAAATTAAGCCCTAAGGTCAAGACATTTGAGGAGTTGATCCAACGGTTCATTCAACATTACTCCTACAACATCCAACATGATGTAACTATGATGGACCTATGTAACACCAAACAACAAACTGGAGAATCATTCACACACTTCCTACAAAGACGGAGGAATATTTTTGCATGATATTCAAGGGTAATTCCTGAAATGGAGAAGATGGAAATCTTAGTTAATAATCTAGTGCCTGAATTAAGCTATTCTCTACAAATGCAAGACTCTCCTAGCTTTGATAGGATGACTAAAAATGCTCTTTGTATTGAGGAAGTCATGGTCAAAAGGGGAGAGATCACCCTTCAAAATGAAAACAAAAGCAACAAATCCAAATCCAAACCTAAATGGTGGAAGCAAAAGAAGAATGTTGTTAATGACAGAGTGGTCGACACCTCTAAAATCAATCCCAAACCTGAGGCATTTAATCTAACCAATGGCATGCAAGCAAGAAAAGATACTAAGGTAACATCTCCCATCCCCAAAGTGAACAATGATAACAAGGAACGGACATGGAATTCAAAACCCCAAAGAATATTTACTCCTTTGGGAGAGCCTCTTGAGACTGTTTTGAAAACATTGGTGGATAAAGAAGTTCTTAAGATTCCCGATTCTAAACCGTGGGAACCAATGGTCAAACCTAGGTGGTGGGATGATAACTCCTATTATGTCTTCCACAAAAACAAGGGACACAAAACTAATAATTGTCTCAAACTTAAGCATGTCATCCAAGACCTCATCGAAGGAGGTAAGATCAAAGTAGATGGACATACTACCAATGAGGATCATATGACATTCAACAAACCCTTTCCTAATTATAATCAAGGAGAAACATCTAAAGGGAAAGGTAATGAGATAAACTACACCTATTCCAAGAATGACAATGTGATTAATATGCTTGACATTAAAATTGAATCCATCAATGTGATCACAATTAAAGGTGTCTCATCCCACTCAAATTCTATAACACAGAGCCAAGCACAAGTTACAATCAAAGGACCTCTAAAACCGACATCAACATCAAAGGTTCCTATTGTAACTATTCCTAAACCAACAGAAAAACACATGGTCACTATTCCTAGAGAAAAATATGACTTGATAGACCAATTGAAATGAACCTCTGCCAAAATTTCTATTTTTGAATTGCTCAAGATATCCATAGTACATAGGGAAATCCTAGAACAAGCCCTACACGCTGCTAATGTTCCAAAAGATATTGACATAGACAAGTTTCAAGTGATGGTCAATCACATCTCAGCACCACATTACCTCTCATTTTCTAAAGAGGATGACAATTCATTGACCCATCCACACAATCAACCCCTCCATATCGAAGTCCTTATTCATAAATCTCATGTTAGATGCGTGCTAATAGATGGAGGTGTAGGATTGAATATCTACACACTAGATCTAATTAGGAGACTAGGTCTCTCAGAATAAACAATTGACACTAGAAACAAGATAACCATCAAATATTATGATGAGGAAGAAAGATCCTCCAGAGGTCTTATTGCTCTACCTATCAGAGTTGGACCAATTGAGAGGAACGTCATATGTCAAGTTCTAGATTTACCATTGGCCTATAATATCCTACTAGGGAGACCATGGATTCATGATATGAAAGTTGTATCATCCACTTACCACCAATGCATAAAATTCCCACATAATGGGGTGGAAGTGATGATTCCCGCAGGTGCTAACTAAATTTGCAACAATATCAAAGCAGGTAGCATGATCCCACACAAAAAAGAGGCTATCAATGGGGATACTCCTAAAACTACCAAGGAAATGGTTATGAAGTGCTTTAACAAAACCTTAAAACTTGAAGAAACAGGTATGGGAGAGTACAAGCTGGACCTGACTCCCTTATTGACAGAACTTCTGGTGTCACCAAGATCCTATGGAAAACCTTCCTCGACATTCACACCTGCAATATCCAAAGAGACAAAAGTACACAAGGCAATTGGCATGATAAAGGCATCCATATCTTCTTTAGATAACATAGGAGAATAGGAAGTCTTAGATTGGCTTTATAAAGGAGAATCGGTGGAATCTTAGGTCAAACATGTAAAGATATCCCCAGAACAGTATGGCAAGGGATATGATTTCGTCACACAAATGGGTTACAAAGGAAAGGGACCTCTAAATGACACAGGAAGAGGACTTGTTGAACCTATATGCATGGAGTTCCGCACCACCAGAGATAAAACATGAATGGGTTTTAATGCTAAAATTCATAAACCCGCTTCAAAAGAGAATCCGTACTTAGATAAAGGGAGTGATGAAATCGATGAACTAGAGAAGTGATCCTATGAGAGATTGTTACATGTTGGCACATAGGACCTCAACTACCAAGGAGAACTCTACGTACCTAGCTTTGAGGTACCACAAGATCTTCACACTCCTTTACTAGCACAATCTCCCATTCAAGAGGTAGGAGACACCATAGCAACAATCACTCAAGACACACGCCAACCACATAATTCACATCCTAACTGGGGGAAATTGGTCACAATTTCACACATCCTCGATCTACCCCACTTTGATCTATAAGTAGATAATCGAGTACATCAAATAACCATTGTTGAATACTTAAATAGATTGACTGATGATGTCATAAACTCTCATGACTATGAATGGGATTGACTATCTATTGCCTATAAAGATATTGGAATAGATACAATTCACATGTTTGTGATTCCCTCAACTCCTAGCAAACGATCTGACACTCCTCTCAATGATACTGATCCTCCTGAAGCAGAAGAAAAGTTCCTTCCCCCGATCATGGATGGAGACACTGGTGAATACATAAGTCTAGAACAATTTCATAGGCCACAAGCAAGAAACCCCCATTTATAGAGAGATGAAGATGAGAATTCTACTGATGAGTCACTATATTTTGGTCCACATATGACTAACAATGACCCTTTTAATGATGATCTCACCCTTATTGACCTAAATATCAAAGAAATTAACTTAAAAAATCATGTCATGTTGGTTAATGGTCTTGATGCTAACGCGATGCTGTCCTTCCTAGAATCTGACTCCCTAACATTGGTACTTCCTGACCTAATTGATTGGACTGTAACAAATCCTACTCCTATCCTCAACTTTTCCAATGACCACACCCTAGCTTGTTATATTAATTCTTGTGAACCTTACCCTTCTTCCTCCAATGCAAGGAGTGAGAACATGTCACAAGAGGATATCAAGTTTCTTAGTCACAAGCTGAAAAATAAAAAGAAAAAGTGGACTGATGGTGAAAACCACTTTGTGGCAGTATCAGATCCCAAAATAGTAAAGAAAAAAGATGTATCTAATGGTGAAAACCTCTCAGAGGTGCCAAAGGATAGACTCTTGATATCCTCCCTGAACACTTTCAGGAAAGATCTTCGGTATTGATTGAACCAATACAACCAGTAAACTTGGGCACTATCAAAAATCCTCAAATAGTTCATCTAGCATAATATTTATTAGAAGAAGAGAAGGTACAATTCATAGAGTTCCCAAAGGAGAAGAATATCAACTTTGCATGGTCTTACACTAATATGCTAGGGCTATACCCTAATCTCATCATGGACCACTTATCTATATCTCCCGGGATCAAGCCCGTGAAACAAAAACTTAGAAAGATGCATCCTCATGTTGCATTATTGGTAAAATAAGAGCTAAAAAGTTGTTGAAAGCTAGATTTATTTGCATCATTACCTATGTAGGGTGGATCTCCAATGTGGTTCCTATTTCTAAATTTGATAAATCTATCAGGATCTGTACAGACTTCAGAGACCTCAACAAAGCATGTCCAAAAGATGACTTTCCTCTACCAAACATTTACATGATCATAGATCTTACAGCAGGCTTTCAGATGTATTCATTAATGGATGGATTCTCAGGCTATAATCAAATCAAGATCACCCCTAAGGATCAAGAGAAAACCACATTCACATGCACATGGGGCACCTTTTGCTAGAATTTCATGCCTTTCAGGTTAAAGAATGCTGGTGCAACATATCAAAGAGACATGACAACAATATTCCATGACATGATGCACAAGAACATGGAGGACTATGTCAATGACACATTGGCTAAACCCAAAAAGAGAGGTACTCACATTGCTAACTTAAGAGAGATATTGGATCGAATGGAACAGTTCCAACTCAGGCTCAACCCAAAGAAATGTGCTTTTGGGGTCCAATCAGGAAAACTCCTAGGATTCATAGTATCCGCAAAGGGAATCAAGGTAGATCCTACAAAGGTAAATGCTATTCTAGAGATGGCTCCTCCATGTAACATCAGTCAAATGAGGACGCTACAAGGGAGACTTCAGTCCATCAGGAGATTCATGTCCCAACTTGCAGATAGGCCACAACCCTTTACAAAGCTACTTCATAAAGGGGTTACCTTCAAATGGGATGAACACTGTGAAGCCAACTTCAGAGAATTGAAGGGATACCTGGCTACTCCATCTATTCTTATGGCACCTATTCATGGAAAATGCTTACTCCTATACATTTCAGCTATGACTACATCCCTAGGAGTATCACTGATGCAAGAAGATGAAACAAAGAAAGAATGATCTATCTACTACATTAGTATAACACTAGTCACTTATGAGCTCAATTATAGCATTATTGAAAAAGCATGCTTAGTAGTCATCTTTGCATCAAACAAATTGAGACAAAACATTCTCTCTCATACAGTGAAACTCATTGCTAAGATTGATCCTCTAAAGTATCTTTTGAGTAGAACAACATTAACAAGATGTTTGGGAAAATGGGTCCTGATTCTAAGTGAGTTTAACATTGAATATGTAGAATGGAGAGCTATCAAAGGACATGTACTTGTATATCAATTGGCTAATTCACCACTCCAGGATGATGAACCATTACTAATTGAATTCCCTAATGAAATAATCATGCATCTCACTGAATATCCCTAGAAGATGTACTTTGACGGTTCATTCACTCAACAAGGATCTAGATTAGGGTTCCTCTTCATAACTCCACAAGGATACAAGATTCCCAAATCTTACAAATTAATGTTTCCATGCACCAAAAATATCTCAGAATATGAAGCATTGGTCAATGGCCTTAATCTAGTTATGGAATGGAAGATCATAGAGTTACATGTGTATGGTGACTCCCAACTAATTATCAATCAAGTCAATGGGGAGTATCAAACAAAAGATGAAAAGTTGATGCCCTACAAGAAACTAGTTGATGATCTGAAGAAGTACTTTGTCTTCGTCACCTTCTAGCAAATACCAAGATCAGAGAACAAAGCTACAGATGCTATGGCTACCATGGCATCCATGTTACAACTAGAGGAGTGTCAATTCCTCTATGACTTCTTGGTGGAATAAATATCCTATCCTACCTTTGATACCCCTGAATACCAGGTAATATGTACCTTAAATACCCCAAATCGATCTTGGTATGCCAGTATCATTGCTTACCTTTCTGACCAAACCATTCCTGCCAATCTATCCAGAAATGAGAAAAGATCCCTGATTAGGACAACATCGCATTATGTCCTCATAACTAACAACCTATATTGATGCGGTCTCGATGGTACACTTCTTCAGTGTTTAGAACTCAAAGAGTTTGATCTAGCATTAAAAGATGTCCATGAAGGTGTATGTGGATCACACTCGAATGAATTTTCAGTAGCCAAGAAACTGCTCATAATAGGCTATTATTGGCCTACCATGGAGAGAGATTCTATTCAATTTTCAAAATCATGTCTTAAATGCTAGACACATGGAAACCTTATCCATGCTCCTACCAGAGAACTTATACCTTTCATAACACATTGGCCATTTCAGCAATGGGCCTTTGACTTGGTTGGACAAATATATCCCGACTCTTCAAATGGACACAAGTTTATCATTACAGCCACTGAGTATTTCATGAAGTGGGTCAAAGTCATGCTGCTAATCAAAGCCACTGAAAAATAGGTGGCTATGTTTATTCTAAACTACATTATTTATAGATATGGTATACCCTCTTCAATTCTAATAGACAATGGGGGCCAATTTAAAAATCAAGACATTGATGACCTTTGTGAACAGTTCCATATTACTCAATATTGCTCCTCGATCTATTATCCTCAAGGTAATGGATAGGCTGAGGCATCAAACAAAAATATTCTCAAGATTCTACACAGAACTGTAAGCAATTCTGGCAGAGACTGGCATCTACAACTGAATTTGACACTATGGGCCTACAGAACAAGCATCAGAACACCAACTGGAGCCATGCCATTTTCTCTAGTCTATGGTGCTGAAGCAGTATTATCCATTGAGGTTAAAATCCCATCTTTGCAAATATCTTTAGAAGGATTGGTTACTGATGAACAATACCACATTGATCGGGTAAATTCTTTAGACCTACTAGATGAGTGTAGAGAACAAGCATTCAATCATCTCAAAGTGTATCAAGCATGAGTGTCCAAAGGTTACAACAAAAAGGTCAAACCACACAAATTTGAAGTAGGAGATCTTGTCCTCAAGGAGAATCCTAAGAACCAGCCTAACAGGGAGAAGAAAGGAAAGTTTGAACCTAACTGGCTGGGACCTTATGTTATCACTGCTACTTTTGGGACTGGAGCTTATCATTTAGCTACACCTAAGGGAGACGTTCTTCCAGATCCTATTAACACTCTATATTTGAAGCAGTTATACGCTTAATGTTCGGCTAGAAGAGCCTGTACACCAAATAGTTCTTGCAAAATACCAAAAAAATTCAAAAAATTGATCCTGAAGAAATCCAAAAATAGTGAAAAAGGTCCTACAAAAAGGGTATCCTTGGTGAAAACCTGGTAAACAGGCGCCTTGATACTACAAAAAAATTAAAAAAAGAAAAAATAGCAGAAAAATTGAAAAAGAGAAAAGTGCCTTGATGAGAACCTGGTAAAACGGGCATCTTGGTAGAAAAAAGAAAAAGAAAGAAAAAGATCTTACCAAGTGGTGAAAACCTGGCAATCGGGCGTCACTTATGTTCTGTGCTCCATCTATCAATGCACTACTGACATAAGGCCTTCATAATTTTGCCTGTTCTCATACACTGACTTCATTTCCTAAATGAATATCTTATCCTCACTTGGGATTTGTCTATCTTTATATCTTAGGAATAAGCATTCCGCATTGGGGGCATCTTTGCTAGCATAGTCAGTTGTGGTTGCTAGGTTCTCTAGGATGGTTTGCCTTATGGACACAATGTTTCTTGATACATGCAAAACATGCCACTTTCCAAAACAAGGGTGTCTTTTCAAGTATCACATATCTTGACATGACATTTACATTAATGGAGTTCCTACAAGGCTATATTGGATCACAAACATGAACATATTATCCTATCAATGCACAGACATGGAACACCATATTGCTTGTATTACAATTTTTTGATTGATGAATCTCTACTGTGTTTGACATCTGAATGAACAAGTACTATCTTAAACACACAGTTTGATAATGGTTTGATTATAATTCTTTCATGTCCTGATGATGTTTTCAACTAGGGGCATCTAAGTAATTATAAATTTTATTTGATTGATTCACAATTAATGATTTATTATGTCTTCTTAGTTTCTCAATGACATCTGTTCAAAGACAAAGAGTCACAAAGATAGGGGGCATAATGTTTTCTTGAATTTTTGTGTATGGTGATTGTTTTGAATGATCCTATAAATTTCACCTTACTTGGATGTTTATGGTAAGAGCTGCCACTATGGGTGGATAGCAACATATATCTCGATCTTTGTTATGTATAAACTATGATGAGGTTGAAACAATTTCCTTGTTTGTTTTCTGATCTAGATTCTCACTAAGGTATACAAATCATAATGTACCCAAGGATATGAATTTTCAAGGTCATTGCGGGTCCAATATCTTGCCTTAATCAAAATCTAGTATATTAAAAGGAAGGTGACTATTTTGTTGTCTTGGCTTCTATGCCTTGATGCCTAAGTCTATTTCTGACATTTCAATAAAATATAGTATTCATATTATCATGATATTAGTGGGTATTAGTGATGATTTTACTATCAGGTGGTATCCATTCCAAAAAGTGCCCAATGATGATAAAAATGTTGCAATATTTTCTAATCAGTGACAAGTCCTAAGAGTCTGCATATAGCTGCATTTAGAAATTGCATGATGAATTTATAACAGGAATAATAGCATAAGGAAATTTTGTGCTCAAAAATGATTTCTATCTTCTTCTAAACATCAAGTTAATTGCATCATCCATATTACTGATATCAAATATCGTTGCATATCCATAGCATACATTTTGTATTCATTGAAAAAGATGAAATAGGAAAATACAAAAACAAAGCATCCATGTATTGCATTTTTACTTTTACATCCTAAGTGCATCCATACATCTATTTTGCATAAACTGGAAAATCAAAAGAAACATACATTTGTATTTTCACATGAGTATCATTTAAAACATATTTATATCAGTAATAACTCATCACATCCAATCATAAAATGATGTTATCATCTAAAAAGCCAAAGACCAAGATATCATCACATGTGCAAGATACATTTACCACATCTATGAAAGCAAAAAAAGAAATCATGAAACATGTCAGAATCAAGAAGCTGCATCATATATATATCATCGTAACATGGTACAAATCAAATATAAAGAGTATCAATGTATCAGTGAGCATAAAGAGTATCAGTGTGCCAAAATGAATCAGATATACATGTATGAATGTCATCTACAAAAATGGATCTCAGAAGGATCCAGATATACAAAAGAGGGGATCTCAGCAGGATCCAGATATACAAATATGATCTCAAAATATACATGTCATACAAAATGATACAACATAATCAACTTTGTCCCGCCCCCTCTCCTCGATCAGGAGGAGGAGGAGGTGGTGCAAAAGGAACTGTTAGAGGAGGCATGGCCCCCTCTGACTACTGAGCCACTCAAGAGAATGAAGGTGCTCTCTAACCCTCTGGAACTATCGCATGATATAGGGCATAATAGTATGTAGCCCTCTGTCCCTGATGGACTACTGTCTAGGCCTGTGCATCTCTCTCTGCCCTCAGTCACTCAAGCTATAGATCCTTGTCCACCAATAAATCATCAACAGTAGTGACTTGAGCCTCCAATGATGTGATCCTAGCTCAGAGCTACTCTCTCTCTTGCTCACATCTAGATAGTGGATGTCCATCTCTACCTGTATCCTGATCCTGAGGTCTATCTTGTGACCCCTACCGTCTCTATCTCTATTGGTCCCTAGTAAGGAGCAGACTGGTATCTCACTGAGGAGCTACAAATCTGTATCAGGTATGCCAACCCTCTCCACTGCCACTAGCTACACCTATATCCACAGCCTCTCCCCCACCAGCCCTATCATCTCCATCATGCCCATCATTAGGAGGAGGATGCTGACCATCTCTACCATCCCTACCACCATCACAATCTCCATGCCTACTAGGAGCCCTATCTCTTTGTGCACCTCCTCTACCCCTGACTGGTTGATCATCTAGATCATAGTCTAGTGGCTCCTCTATGTGTGGAATAACCTCCTCTGGTACAGTGAAACAAGGAAATGGGTACTGGAGCATCTCTACAACATAACCATTCGATACTCCTACATCAGCTACATTAGGACTTAGATCCCAGTCTACAACAACCATGTCCCGGATCTCCTGGTGTGCAGTCTCATATGTCAACTGTGCCCCCCATAAAGGTGTCTCATCTTTGGTACAGGCATATACTGTAATATCCTCTATCTGGCCCTGTTGCTGACCATATTGCCTTAGCACTCTGGTAATGACGAATCTCTCTATAACATATTTGGTCTGGCCAATAAGATATTGGCTCTGGAACAAGTAAGGCACCTACCAGGTATTTGATGTCCACACCTTGGAATCTAAATATGGCTACCAAACGACCTCTGTCATTTCATCAAATAATCGGTGCCAGTACTCGATCTTGCCTAGATGGGACTGCTGCAAAAGGCCTGCATACATATATTCATAGGGCTACTCAGGTGCCCTCTGCCTATCTACAATCAGCCATATAACAGGGATGTGCTCCTAGGCCCAGATCTAAAGAATGAGTATACCCACAGTCATACTATGGGTATAATGGTATACTATCTCATGTAGCTCTCTATACATATGAGCTAATATATAGCTTCCCCAAGTGAATCATCGACGATGGGTCACCATCTTCTCAATCATATCTACCCATCCGATCATGAATCCATGTTGGCCCCTATCAGGCATAAGGATGCCGCCTACTAGACCTGCTAAATAAATAGATAATCAATCATAATGATCGACCATGTAGTCCTATGACAGATATCTCCAGTCAATAGTATCATTCTAAAAATATCTCCGTGCAACACCAATCACAATGACCATTGTCAACTCAAATCGTACCTCATGAAAGACCATTGGTACACAAATTATCCTCTAGACATCCTCCGGAGTCACTGTGATCTCTCCAGTAGGTAAATGGTAGGTGTTGTGCTTTGAGTGCCATCTCTCGGCAAGAGCAGTCAACAACCCATGGTTTACCCTGATCTCAGGTAAACCCATCAAAGAGTGTAATCAACATTGGATCATAGTCATCTGCTCATCATCTGACAAATGTCTCAAAAATGAAAGTACACATGCTGGGTACATGCCGCAAAATGCAAATACCTCAAACTGGGCCCATTTTGGACAAAAATGGCTATACATCAGTATCTTATCTACAATACAGGGGTAGATTCCTAATTAGCTAAGTCATTCTAAGTTTGCAGGATGCAAATAGATCAAACACATTAAAATTCTAAGTTTTCTACCAAATACGATCCTAGAAATACAAGATGCGATTGCATTTACAAGATACAATCCCCAAAATACGGGATGCGATCCTAAACGTGAGGTGTGACCCTAAGAAAATGAGATGCGACGCACTGATGGGTTTTCACTACAAACATGAAAAAAACATTGAAACTGGATGCGATCCAGGAAATACCAGATGCAATGGAGGAATCCAAAAAAGATGGATGTGATCCAAGAAAAACTGGATGCAACAGAGGATTCGCAGAATGTCATCCAGAATCCCAGATGTGATTCTAAATAGAAAGGGCTCTAAAAGCCACAAAAATGCATAAATTTGAAAATTGCAAAATTCACAAGGTAGTTTATCGAGCACTTACTGGTGGTTGGTAGTTAGATGGATGTTGTTGTCAATGACTCATCTCAATATAGTGCTTCCTCACAGGGACTACCATCTTCTCTGCAGAGCTCTCTGAATTTCTATGAGGGAAAGTGAAAATGAATAGTGAAATGGTAATTTTGGAGGCTTATATGGGTCTTTTGAGACATTTAGGAGTTCTGAAACTCCTCCCGGACAACTACAAATTCATTTCTATTCTCTTTTTGATCAATCAAGAACCAAATCGAAGGTGCCTAAAATTTTTTCAGCAACATAGTGTCATTTTTGCAACAGTTTTGAAAAATACAAATTTGCTTCATTTATTCCAAACATCAGTCAATACTACACATTTTATCATACATCTTGGTCTAACATCATTTTATCAGTCTTATCACTCATATTTTCACGTAATTAACTTGATAATTGTGTGTTTAATTTTAAACACACCTTTTTTTGCTTCTTCTACTCCATGCTTTCTTGTCCTAAATGGCTTCTTGCAAGTGATACGTTCTTTCAGCTAAGGGATTTATTATTTTCCTTCGATTTCGTTCCTGAGGGGGCATGATCACACTATCATCAATTTAAATTTTTGCTCGAAACAACATTAAAATGACTTCGTTATCAAACAAACTAGGAGCATAACAGTTTCCTTGACTAAAGTCAGAACTATTGGATAAAAAGCTTTGGTTCTCATGAGCTGGATATCTTATGTTTCCTCATTTTAGAAGATTTTTATTAAAATCTCCTGGTAGCTTCATACTGGCTTTTTGGACGATAACCAAGTTCATAATCAGTATTATCAATTTTTGGACGACAACCAAGTTCAGAATTGGTATCTTTAAAATCTTTTATTGATCTTTGGACAACAACCAAGTTCAAAATCAATTCTATCAGTTTGTTATGATCGAGTGCAAGACTGATCTCATCAACATTTTATTCGACAACCAAGAACGGGATTCTCAATCTTTCTAAAGTCAAAATCAAAAAAATTCTTTGAATTAATACGCTTCTCGCACATCAATTCAAAGAGGGGCAAATGTAACCACCTTAATTTGGTCTATTGCAACTATGGACCCTATTTTCCCTAAGTGTGATCATACCCTCGATTATTTCCAAACGACCCTATTACTTCTTGGCATAATTCTTCGAATCAATTTAATGTCCTTGGTGATTTTTATCATTGAATTATATTAACTATTATAGCCATACAATGCAAATCAATTCAAACCAATTAAATCAAACCTAATTCAAACATGGCTATAGTATTTAATTATGAAGGAATTAAATAAATGTCTAAATCAATTACCCACTTGGAAAATAACCCATTCCCCTAGCCTATTTAATTTAATTAAAATGGCTATAGTCCCCTAATTATTGAAAAGCAATTAAATTGTTTAAATAATTAATTTCTATATTTTTTGAATGAATTAAATAATTTTAATTCATTTAATTAATATTCCCTTAAACCCCAACCTAACCTATCTCAACCACTTCTACCCTAGTTTCTAACCCTTCTCAACCCATTCACCCTTGCTAATCTAATCCTAATCCAATTCTAACCCTAACCCACCTCCTAATGTTGTCACATTCCATTAAGAAATGATTAGCAACTCCATCCACTTGAGAAAGTCATGGAATCTCAAGATTCCTTTCTCAAGGTCCACCTTCTCAGGCTTGACTCTAAACCCTTCCCATGCTTCTTTAAGGCTTTCATTAATACCTTATTAATGAAGATGCCTTAAGCCTATGTCTCCTCCATGCCTTATTAATTCCCAAGGCATTAATGGTTCTTACACCACCATTAATGATTCCCTCAACTCATTAATCCACCTTGTCTCCCCTCTCTCTCTCTCTCTCTCATTCTTCTATAAATAGAAGCTATTTTTTAGAACAAATAAGCCTTCAACTCATATCCTAAATGAAATGTTATGCTGTTAGATTAATCTTAGACACATATTTCACTTCTTATTTCATGCTTTCACATTGTTCTTATTTCCATTCTTAGAGATAGAATGCACATTTTCTCATCTTTTAGCTTGTTTTTAAACTAAAATCCTTCATGCTAGGTCGTATATGTCACTGATTGTAGCATAATCTGAGGGCTATTATGTTAATAATCACACTCTTCTTAGTTAGAAGGCAATAGGTTGTTATTAGTGGGTTTTGTATGCTTATCTAACCTTTTTGAGCTAATGCAATGACTTATTGATGTGTTGTGTCTCTCTAATCAGGTACATAATATACACACACACCACTCTCGTTACTGATGACATGTAACTGATTGATTGTTTGATAATGTTAAGTTGAAGTTGATGCAAGACATTAAAATAGTTAATGGTTTGTATTGTCATTGATGTCAACTTAATATCATATGTACGGTCATGTACATAATGCCAAAGACTTTAGAGAATCAATGGAACAATGATTATGATTTCAACAATGCATAAAATTCAAGTATTCACTAAGTGACATACTACACCGATGGAGTGCACACCATCCGTAAAGGCAGAGAAAAAGTCATAGTGATGCCCGATGAGCAGAAGACAGTGTTTCCCAACAAAGTAGAATAGTAGGATGCCCGAAGAAGTAAAAATAGAGATGCTCGACGGATGGAGATCCCGAAGCTAACTAGAGTTACACCGACAGAACTGGAAATTGTCACTGATGATGAACTACAGAATTGACTGATGGAATAGAGAGTTCAGAAAATGACAAAATATCTAGCTGGCAGAGCTTAAAGATAGACTTAACTAGTTGTTTAATTTGTCTTATTCGACCATAGTTAAGTAATTGATTTAAATAAGATTTATATAGTTGGCAAGAAGATAACTACAAGATAAATCAGGAGTTAAAGCCATAAATCAAATTGGCTAGATTGATTTTCATGCCAAGAATCAAGAAGTAAGAAATATCATGTCTATATAAGAGACAGGCATAATTAATTTCCAAAATGCAATCAGATACATAGAAGGAGAGTGAATGAAAAGAGGATGCTAAAGAGAAATTGGTGAAGGTTAAAATTCATACAGTCCTAATCAATCAAGCTAAGGGAGAGCTAAAGAATTCTGCAGACACCGACGAATAGTGAAGCACAACATCACAGAGAAGAAAGTGTGGAGCACAAAGGAATTGAATTGAGACATTGATTAGAGAGGTATTGTACTTAAATAGATCTAAAAATATGCAATTCATGTTGCATTAGAAACAGGTCATTTTGTTTTAGTTTAACCATTGGAGCATTAAGTCTCTTAATAGAGAAGGACTTAACTATATTCTATAATTGAGGTATATCCTAATAGATTTCCAAAAAGGTTGATTCATGAAAGTAGCATTGGTCTTACCTAAAGCCTATTGACAGTCTAAGAAGGAGGTTGATTCAAGGATGGTAGTAAGATTAGCATAAAGCCTATTGACAGTCTAAGAAGAAGGTTGATTCAAGGATGGTAGCATAGATGCTAGATACTAAGTGACAACCTATGTATAAAAATCCTCTAACAAGGTTGCACTTAACAGTGTGTTTTTAACCTTTAATAGGGTTGGCTCCTAATAGGGCTCACTTCAGAAGAGTGAAAATTTTGGGTATTGGTCATAGTGGTTTTTCTCTTAACACACTTTCCACATTAAAATACATGTGTTATGTGTGTATGGTTTATTACTTTATTGTTTTAAATTTCACATATGCATATCTAGATTGATTGGTATACTCTGCATATTTACTGAGTATCAGTAAATAAGTTTTACTGCTTATCGGTAATCAAGGAGAATAAGGATAGACAAGGTAAATCGATAGATAATTAATTATTTTAAAGTATTTCAAGGCATGCATGTTGTAGGGACTTAATAAGCCAAGCTATATTGATTGGTGGATTAAAGTTTAAAGGATATATTTTTTAGGCCACTAATTCACCCCACCTCTCAGTTATTACTAATAGTTACAAGGATACAGAAAGGGATAGGAGCCCTAGGAGGAGGGATATAGTTGTAGAGGAAGATGAAATTATGGATAACCATATGAGGGAATTTATTAGATCCAGACCACATAAATATTATGGATAGCATAGCGGGTCCAAAGCAGAGACTTGATTAATTGATCTAGAGAGGTTTTTTTCCATGCACCCATATGACAGTAACACCAAAGCTAGATGCACTATGCACCTGAGGGACTTTTATTCTTCATGGTGGCACATGGAGGAAGATAAAATTAAGGTTGATATCTCCATAATATCATGGGATCTCTTTCTAGAGAGCTTTTAGTCTTGGTTTTTATTTCATCATTGGAGATAGAGTAGGGTAGGAGAGCTCCATAATATGAGGCAGTTGTCCATGTATATGGAGGAGTATGAGTGAAATTTCTATGAGCTTAAGCCATACTCAAGGTATAAGGATGATGTCCCCATGCCTTTTCAACATTTCACTAGAGATGTGAATGATTGCAATGTTAGGGGTGTAGTATTTTTTGAACACAAGACTCTTCAAGATCCAATGGTTAAGGCCCTTATTATAGAGAAGAATGAGGCCATGGGTTTAGGTGGTCATATTGGTATCCAAATGAACAATAGGCCTCATTTAGGCTCAGGTTTTAGAGGGAACCAATTTCAGGGAGAATCCAACACTAAGAGTCCCATTCTTCCTTTAAGGGTGGTCACAATCCTTACAAAAATAAATTTAGGAATAATCATGGTTGCACTGGATCGTAGTTTTTTCACTCTCGTAACAAATTTTGTGCAAAACAAAGGCCAAATTCACAACCACCATGGGGGGTTCATCAGAATGCACATTAGAGTGCTATTTGGGGTAGTTTTTAGTAGTTGAGTGCACTTCCATTAGGAAGGAAATTTATTAGAGGTACATGACGCTTTTCTTGTGGGAAACATGAGCATATTGTAGTTAATTTCCCTCAATGTACAACTCCTAGTGCTAGTTAGAGACTGGTGGAACCCTAATTTGCAGGAAAAATTTGCATACCTAATAGATCAGGGAAGTATCTCTTATGCCTATGTCGATAAATTTACATGTTTTATATTTCTATTTTCCCTTAATTTTTTTAGTATTCATATCTGAATTCATATTTCTATCTATTTTCTATGTTTTTACGGGCTTTTTGATCTTTTATTCTTTGGCACAGATCAACGGTGAAAGTCAAACTTAATCCAACAATTGGTTTATTCCTACAATCAAGAAGCTAAATGAATTTTCTCTTCGAGGGACCACAACAGGTTAACACATGTCCCAGGCCCGCAACTTTGATCAATGAAGTAAGAATATCAGCTGTTAAACCTCAAAAATGATCTACGGTTGGCGTGTTTCCTTAAAGAGAAGATGTAGATTATCTATCCTTCAGGGCATTGTGATAGACTGATGCATGTCTTGGGCCCATAGAAATTCTAAGAAATGATATAGATGGATAAAAAATTCCATTATCTAATTGGTTGAGCATAAAGAAAAGGATACGTGTCACTTTGAAGCATATTAAAATATGCACGACTAAAGTTCCTATCTTTAGCACATGGGTTTAATCAATGGTCATGTCTTAATTGAATGGAAAAGATGATTGGGTGTTATGAAAGACTAGACATTGGTTGATGATCAAAGCTCAGTGAAGATCTACAACAGGCGTGATGCCTCAAAGAAGAGATGCATGAAATTTACCTATCAAGGCATCATGATAAAGTGACATGTATCCCCAAAAATAAAAAAGACAGAATGCTTGGGTGGTAGCATCGACTAGGATTTTATTTTTGTCATTTTATATATTTAATTATTTTTTTCAGTTGATACATCGACTTTCTCTCGCAGGGTTTTGAAGGTTGTGAAACATGGATCCATCTACCGACAAGATAATGTGATCTTGATGAAATACTAAGAAATATGAGAGACATCCAGACGTTCTTAGCATAATATTCATGGGGATGGGGAGTGTTTGAAGATATTTGAAAATGTCAACAATATGGTTTTTCATACTGAAGTTGTTCATGGTATCTAATGTCATGAAGATTTTATACAGAGCATATAGATAGATGTATGGTTGAAGCACCATGATGTTCATAATGTAGAATCATCATTTAATTATCTGAGAAAGAGACTAGGGGTCAAACCCATGTCTACATGTCAGTAAAGGACTGAAGGCTACATCAACCATATATTATCAGAATATCATTCATGATTGATGCAAGCAAAAGATGAACTTCAAAGCTACATCTATATACAGAAAGGTATATACTAGAACTGAGCACCAGAGCATATTTTTGTATTGATGATGGATAAGGGAAATTCAAGGAATATAATATGGATAGAAGAAGATATTTGTTTGACTTTAATGTTAGATATTTGTAAAATATTTGTTTGGCATTATTGTCCAAGGGAGATAATTTATCCATATTATCATCAGAAACTATTCATTATCAGATTACTCCAAAAAGGGAGAGATCACATCCATAGGGAGAGAATTTTTATAAAAGTTGCAAAAAAAATATAGCGACATCAGAGAAAAAGAATAGTCCAAAGAGAGAAATTGACACAAACAAAGGACACAACACATCAGAAGAAGAAACATAGAAAGCTGCAAGAATCAAATCTAAGCTAATACAGAGCTTACTGACAGTCAGACATTTTTATTAGTTATCAAAACAAACTGTTTGATAATTTGATGAATCCCAACAATTGTATTTCATATTGTATTAGAAATAGTATAGTGTGATAATATAGTATGTTTCCATCAATGCCAAAGGGAGAGATTGATGACATGTAACTAATTGAATGTTTGATAATGTTAAGTTGAAGATGATGCAAGACATTAAAATAGTTAATGGTTTGTATTGTAGTTGATGTCAACTTGATATCATCTATATGGTCATGTACATAATGCCAAATACTTTAGAGAATCAATGGAACAATGATTATGCTTTTAGAAATGCATAAAATTCAAGTATTCACTAAGTGACAAACTACACCGACGGAGTGCACACCATTGGTAAAGGTAGAGAAAAAGTCACAGTGATGCCCGATGAGCAGAAGATAGTGTTACTTGATGAAGCAGAATCACAAGATGCCTGATGAACTAAAAACAAAGTTTCCTGACGGATGGAGATCTCGAAGCTAACTAGAGTTACGCTGATGGAACTAGTAGTTGTCACCGACAACGAACTACAAAATTGACCAATGGAATAGAAAGTTCAGAAAATGACAAAATATCTAGTTGGAAAAGCTTAAAGATAGACTTAATTGGTTCTTTTATTTGTCTTATTTGACCATAGTTAAGTAATTGATTTAAAGATGATTTATATAGTTGGCAAGAAAATAACTATGAGATAAATCAGGAGTTAAAGCCGTAAATCAGATTAGCTAGATAGTTTTTCATGCCAAGAATCAAGAATCAAGAATCAAGAATCAAAAATTAAGAAAAATCATGTCTATATAAGAGACAAGCATAATTCATTTCCAAAATAAAATCAGATACATGGAAGGGGAGTGAATGGAAAGAGGATGTTGAAGAGAAACTGGTGAAGGTTAAACTTCATACAGTCCTGATCAATCAAGCTAAGGGAGAGCTAAAGAATTCTACAGACGCCAATGAACAATGAAGCACAACATCATAGAGAAGAAAGTGTGGAGCACAAAGGAATTGAATTGATACATTAATTAGAGAGGTACTATACTTAAATAGATCTAAAAATCTATAATTCAAGTTGCATTAGAAACAGGTCATTGTTTTTCAATTTAACCATTGGAGCATTAAGTCTCTTAACAGAGTAGGACTTAACTGTCTTCTATAATTGAGGTATATCCTAATACATTACCAAAAAGGTTGATTCATGAAAGTAGCATTAGTCTTACCTAAAGCCTATTGACAGTCTAAGAAGGAGGCTGATTCAAGGATGGTAGTAAGATTAGCATAAAGCCTATTGACAGTCTAAGTAGAAGGCTGATTGAAGGATGGTAGTGTAGATGCCAGATACTAAGTGACAACCTATGTATAAAAATCCTCTAACAAGGTCGCACTTAACAGTGTGTTTGTAACCTTTAATAGGGTTGGATCCTAACAAGGCTCACTTCAAAATAGTGAAAATTTGGGGTACCGGTCCCAGTGGTTTTTCCCTTAACAGGGTTTCCATGTTAAAATCCATGTGTTGTGTATGGTTTATTACTTTATTGTTTTACATTTCACATATGCATTTCTGGATTGATTGGTATACTCTACATATTTACTGAGTATTGGTAAATAAGTTTTACTTCTTATCGGTAATCAAGGAGAATAAGGATAGACAAGATAAACTGACAGCCAATTAATTATTTCAAAGTATTTGAGGGCATGCATCTTGTAGGGACTTAATAATCTGAGGTGTATTGATTGGTGGATTAAAGTTTAAAGGATAAATTTTTGAGGCCACTGATTCACCCCCCCTCTCAGTTATTACTAACAGTTACAAGGATAGAGAAAGGGATAGGACCCCTAGGAGGAGGGATATAGTTGTAGAGGAAGATGAAATTATGGATAACCATATGAGGGAATTTCTTAGATCCAGACCACATAAATATTATGGATATCATAGCGGGTCTCAAGCATATACTTGATTACTTGATCTAGAGAGGTGTTTTTCCATGCACCCATATAACAGTAACACCAAAGCTAGATGCACTATGCACCTGAGGGACTTTTATTATTCATGGTGGTACATGGAGGAAGATAAAATTAAGGTTGATATCTCCATAATATCATGGGATCTCTTTCTAGAGAGCTTTTAGTCTCAGTTTTTATTTGATCATTGCAGATAGAGTAGGGTAGGAGAGCTCCATAATATGAGGCATTTGTCCATGTATATGGGGGAGTATGAGTGCAAGTTCTGTGAGCTCAAGCCATACTCAAGGTATAAGGATGATGTCCCCATGCTTGTTCAACATTTCATCAAAGATGTGAATGATTGCATTGTTAGGGGTGTAGTAGATTTTGAACACAAGACTCTTCAAGATCCAATGGTTAAGTTCCTTATTATAGAGAAGAATGAGGCCATGGGTTTATGTGGTCATATTGGTATCCAGATGAACAATGTGCCTCATTTAGGCTTAGGTTTCAGAGGGAACCAATTTCAGGGAGCATCCAACACTAAGAGTCACCATTCTTCCTTTAAGGGTGGTCACAACCCTTAGAAAAAGAAATTTAAGAATAATAATGGTTGCACTAGATCATAGTTTTTTCACTCTTATAACAAATTATTTTCTAAAAAAAGGCCAAATTCACAACCACCATGGGGGGTTCATCAGAATGCACATTAGAGTGCTATTTGGGATAGTTTTTAGTAGTTGAGTGCACCTCCATTAGGAAGGAACTTTATTAGAGGTACATGATGCTTGTATTGTGGGAAACATGAGCATATTGCAGTTAATTTCCCTCAACGTACAACTCCTACTGCTAGTTAGAGACTGGTGGAACCCTAATTTGTAGGAAAAATTTGCATACCTAATAGATCAAGGAAGTATCTCTCATGCCTATGTTGATAAATTTATATGTTTTATATTTCTATTTTCCCTTAATGTTTTTATTATTTCTATCTATTTTCTATGTTTTTGCAGGCTTTTTGATCTTTTATTCTTTCACATAGATCAACGGTGAATGTCAAGCTTAATCCAACAATTGGTTTATTCCTACAATTGAGAAGCTAAATGAATTTTCTCTTTGAGGGACCACAATAGGTCAACACGTGTCTCGGGCCCACAACTTTGATCAATGAAGTAAGAATATCAACCGTTAAACCTCAAAAATGATCTACGGTTGGCGTGTTTCCTTAAAGAGAAGATGTACATTATCTATCCTTCAAGGCATTGTGACAGACTGATGCATATCCTGGGCCCATAGAAATTCTAAGAAATGATACAGATGGATAAAAACTTCCATTATCTAATTGGTCAAGCATAAAGACAAGGATACATGTCGCTTTGAAGCATATTAAAATATGCACCACTAAAGTTCCTATCTTTAGCACATGGGTTTAATCAATAGTCATGTCTTAATTGAATGGAAAAGATGATCGGGTGTTATGAAAGACTAGACATTGGTTGACGATCAAAGCTCAGTGAAGATCTACAACAGGCGTGATGCCTCAAAGAAGAGATGCATGAAATTTACCCATCAAGGCATCGCGATAAGGTGACACATGTCCCTGACGATAAAAAATACAGAGTGCTTGGGTGTTAGCATCAACCAGGATTTTCTTTTTGTCATTTTATATATTTAATTATTTTTTCAGTTGATACATCGACTTTCTCTCGTAGGGTTTTGAAGGTGGTGAAACATGGATCCATCTACTGACAAGATAATGTGATCTTCATGAAATACCAAGAAAGATGAGAGACATCCTGACATTCTTAGAAGAATATTCTTGAGGATGGAGAGTGTTTGAAGATATTTGACAGTGTCAATGATCTAGTTTTTCATACTGAAGTTGTTCATGGTATCTAATGTCATGAAGAGTTTATACAGAGCATATAAATAGACATATGGTTGAAGCACCATGATGTTCATAATGCAGAATCATCATTTAATTATCTGAGATGAATTATAAAGGATTTTCTAAGTAACTACTGTTATTATCCTTATGGTCAACAACCATTTCTAACAAGGATGTTAATTACTCCTTAATTGTAACTAATGTTCAGTTTTTGATCTTAGGATTAGGTTTTAGTTCTCAAGAGACACACCAATCTAAATCTTGTATTCATCCTTTGGATTTTATACAAATATGGATTCCAAGACCATGTGAACAATAACAATTATTATTTTTCTAGTTTGATCACAACTGCAACATGGACTCAAATGTACTATTTTTTCAAAATCAATAAAAGATAAGTGTTTTCTGTCTCACTTGTGGTAAGAGGATTTGATTCATTTCAGTTAGTCCCTTGTAATTATTGAAGGAATTCCAATTTCTATTCTTGTAATGCTTGTGTTGAGATCATATATGTCTTATATCATTGTTTGATTATCAAGGAGTTTGTGAAAATTCATTGTTTCTGACTTCTTCTTAAATTGGTCTCCCAACTATAGGTGTTAAATTTATTTGAACTAGCAAAGATATAAATAAAATTAATCTCTCTACATCTATGAAATTCAAATATTTGATGGTATTGGAATACATACTATCTTGCAAGGTTGTACATAGGATTGAAGTTGGATTGACTCTATTGCCCATGTTGATATAGGCACTGATATTAATAATAATTAGATATAGTAATTTAGTTCACTATTTTAAGCTGTTGAAATATTCTAACATTCATTCATTTATACATATATTCAAAATATTCTTACAATTATACAAAGCATTTAGTTTTGCAGTTTTATGTTGATTACAATTTGATTTCTTTCAAGTGTCTTTCCATACTTGAGAGAGAGAGAGAGAGAGAGAGAGAGAGAGAGAGAGAGAGAGAGAGAGAGAGGGATCTTAT
>MU226306.1:375001-393615 GCA_018584345.1 Thuja plicata
TATGATAAGCATATAATGCTCGATAAATAAAGATGACTGATGAATTAATGTGTTTTAAACATATGATTACAGTCAGTTTCTTGTCTAGCAATGGGAAATCAAAATGGTAAAATATCATTCAACATAATATTTTGTTATAACTTGCTACAAATGGATGTCTGACAACAGAAATGAATGATATATGAACACATAAATGACAGATAGTTGCTTTATGCAGAGTATACATCTCAAGTTCTCTGATTGATGTTTTGAAAAAAAAGATATGAATCCATGTTAAATCATTGTTTACTATCTAGGGTTTCAACTTTAAAAACCATGGGAGTCACGAGCCCGTGCTTGAACCCCATGAGTTTTCTTTTTTGATTACAATGTCCCAAGATATAGAAAACATGATTTAAATTGTTATATAATGCCAGAGTTATGCTTCAGAATATCATCTGATGTAACCTGTTTATGTTTCTAAGACAACAAGATAAACGTCTTACAGAAACATGTTCTTTGCTCTCCATATTTTATGGTATATAGCAGCAGTGATGTTTTATTTTAAAACATTAAAACAGAGTAAGGATGCAAATGTAGCTACAGTCGACATGGCAGTGATGACAGTCGACATCAAATAGAGCTAAAGAAGATAATGATAAATGCAGAGAGGTTCATGAAATGAACAAACAAGAACAACACTTTCTATCAATATATCGGGTATCTCAGAGAAGCATCCATGCATCTACAGTTGTGTGGTGTTACAAAGAAATGGAAAAAAACATTGTTCTATTAAAAAACCTGCAAGTATATTTCTAACATTTATATGTTTTCAGACAGTTGTTCAAACATGTTTTGCAGAAAGAAGGTGGATGTTTCAACATATTTTGCAGAAGACAAGACAGGATTTGGTGTTTATTGTTCAGACAGAAACATGCAGAGGGTTATAAGAAAACAACATTTCAAACATACAGAGGAGTGCATTAAATGGACAAAATGACAGAGAAATCAACTTATCTACAAATGCATGTTGTTCTTCCCCATGATCTCAAAGTGTAACTGCAACTCGCATCAAAAGTATAAAGCTTATGACTGAAAGGTGTCATAGAGCTTTAGTCTTTATACCTACTACATCTTTCAGTCATAAGCCTAT
This sequence comes from Thuja plicata, assembly GCA_018584345.1. NCBI lineage: Eukaryota > Viridiplantae > Streptophyta > Pinopsida > Cupressales > Cupressaceae > Thuja > Thuja plicata. The sequence continues at coordinate 376,134 of MU226306.1, forward strand.
ATCTTTAATGCTCATGAAAACCCACTTGACAGATGTTGCCGAGTTTGAAGACCATTTTACAAATGCAGTAGTAGTGTCTCGGAGTTACACAGACAACTGGGGATGAGTCTAAAGTTGTGGGAGAGGCTATCAGCTATCCCCATTTCATGGTTGAAGATCGTGGGTTTGACACCTCTGCCATAGCTTCAAACCATTCCAAGGTGGCAGTGGTGTCAAATACAAATACAGTGGTGAAGTCGACAAACAGTCAAAGAATCCCGAACCTTCATATGAACTGCAGACCCAGAACCCGTGGTGGAGACAAGTTCCTAAAGATTAGCAAGTTCATTATTCAGAGCCATATTTTATGGCACGATATCAGTAAAGTCCCAATGGAAAACATAAATGCAAACTTACAGATAGGGGCGAAGTTCATTCATGGTTGAAATCCGTGGCTTCAATATGGAGTGAAGCTTCAGTTGTATTAACTGAGTTTCGTTCATTCTTTCAATAAACTCCAAGTTTCCTTACAACATGGCGGATGCTACCAAACAGATTTCATTCCTTCTACATGGCAGTCACATAGAGAAGAAAAATGAAAATGCTAAGACAAATGAAGCCGACAGGTAAAATGAAATGCATTTTTCTATCTGTTGGGTTCCGCTATCAGTTGAAGTAAATACATTGTCAGTGACAGAGCATCGGCGTCCTTTCAAAACCGCCACCTCAGTACTTTGAATGCCTTGATAACCGCAAATTGCCTCTTCAATGAAAAATAGTCATGTCAACAACGCATCAACTGAACCACAGTTACCTCATAAGGATCAGCAATGGTGTTCATAGCTATGGTCGAGTTAAATGCCGGTTGGAGAATAAACTTTGCAAAGTTAAAAATTGGGTTTTAAGACCTTTCTTCCTAATTTTCAAATTTGATGTGTTAAATCAAAAGGGGATTATGATCATTGAAGAGTGAAGTTATTAAAATTAAGTGTTTAATGTAGTTTTGAGAACCTTATGTTTTGGGGGGAAATTCTTTTGAATCAGCCATGTTGGCTATTTAGGAAATTCGATTCTTCATTGTTATGGGGGTCAATTTGGAAGAGATTTTAGTGTTTAGTGAATTTTTGAGTTCCTACCACTGAAATCTATCTTTCCTTGTATTCCATTGTGATTACCTTTATGTGGTTCCATTGTTATGCAAGTGAATTTTACCATTCCTTGACATGATTATGGAATTCATGAATGTAATTTTCGCACAGACTTTTTGAGGAGAATACAATTGACTTACATATTCATACTTCTTGTTGTGATCATTATTCAAAGTTCCTGTTTTCAATTTTCTGCATATAAGAGTAATGTTTTTGCAAGTATATGCTAGTGAATTATAGCAATTCCTATTCTATATTGTAGAGATATAGGCCTTTTGCGGAAAGTGCATGTTGTTAATGAGAGGATTATTGCTTGTGGTATAAACCCTTGTTATTCATTTTCAATTAACCTATGTATTGATCAGTGAGTGATAATCAAAGATCCACTAGAATATGATAAGTATAAGTTAGTTTGAAGCTTCATAAAAGAGTCTGAATATCTTTGGTGTATCACCTTTCCATTATGCAAGTTTAGTTAAAACCTCTTTTCTCTTTTCCCAATTCAGTTTTTCAGTCAGGAAGTGATATACCATATTTTATAGGAACCGGCCTAGAATCTGAAGATTCCTCTTCACTCATAGTCTACCCACAGCTAGGAGAGGTTTCCATGGTTAGGATGAAATTTTCATGTAGCCCTAATGCCTGAGTTAGGGTGATAATTTTAAACCTGAACATGAATCATTACCTACATAGAGTATCTCATCGTGAAGGCGGTTTGAGAAATGGTTCCTTGATGTATTTCATGATGTAAGTGAAGAAGACAATATGTGTTATGAAAGGTATGAAGACCAAAGTTGTAGCATGGAAGATGATCTTAACATGTCTCCACTTAATGCCTTTTTCAGATTGGAGAGATTAAAAGGGGATTCTTCTGCACACTTGTTGATAAGGATGGTGAATATTTTTCAATAAATACCTTTAGACATTATGCCTTCACGAAAATAAATTATGAGAAAGGTAAAAAAATTGAGAATCACATCAAATGATCCTTCTGTAAAGTTGCTTAATCATATATTAGAAGAAGATGATGAAGACAGAGAAAATAAGGCTTATGATAAGATTGAACAAGATGGAAATCCCAGTGATGAAGAAGAAAACATGTTCTATGAACATGAGGAAGATCCAAATTATATTATGAAAGAAGAACCTTACATATCTCCATTGGATGCATTTTTGAATTTGGAAAGATATGAAGGTGAATCTGTAACACATTTTTTCATAAGAATGGGAAAAATTTATAAGGAAAAACCTCTAGACATCATTCCTCTAAGCAAGAAATTATTAAAGAAAATTCATGAATTAAAAATCTTAGGTGAACCTAGTTTGAAACTTTTGATCAAAAAAATAAATGAAGAGTACCGAGAAGGGGATGTTTCAAAACAAGTTGACTCTGAAAATCTAGAATTGTACCATTTATCTAAATTATTTAGTGAGGAAGATGAGTGCACTAGTCATACAGAAGATAAAGAAACATACATTCTTGAGAACCATAATAATACGTGTGATGACACGGGGGAAGGAATTTAGATTAGATTGAAGAAGAATCTAAACATGGTGAGGTTTTTATGGAAACAAGTATCAATGATCATGATGGTGAGGAATAAAACCTTCTCAGTACAAAGGAAATTTCAGATTTTTTGGATATCGAGTATCAGAAACATGTTCAATGAAATGGTGAAATTTTTTTCTCAATCCACCATGATAAAAAATTTGATAGATCAACACATAATCAAGGGGTAATAGATGAAGAAGATGATGAATTTAAAGAATCAAATAGTGAAGGTAAAGTAGAACAACATGTGATATATAAATAGGAAGAATTTTTAGATGAAAGCTCTCATGGAGACATACCCGAGCTCTCTATGTTTCTGAATCCATTATTTGAAGAGGAAGCAAAAGAAGATGTACCTGAATTCTCTATGTTTTTAAATCCATTATGTGAAGAATATTTTCTATGCAATCAAGTCTATCAACGTGATGATGAAGGTAGAAATCCTAGTGATGCTTTTCAAGTAGATAAAACTCAAAATATGCATTTAGAAGGTGAAATATCTTTCAATTCATCTTTTGAGCAGGAGTTGTATCAAACTTGTGAAGATGAAATTAAATCAGCCAAGCATAATGATGAGAAGGAATTTTTTGAAGATTATTAGGATAATGAAGATATTGGCCTGGTTGGTGAAATACTTGAAGACACTCAACAAAATGATCCATCTAGTAAAAGTATGTATTATGATCAGAATACAAGAGAGGACACATGTAAGAATGATCTCAGGATTCTTTCAAAACCATTATATAAGGAAAAAATAGAAAATGATAATGCTAAATACTATGATAAATTTGTTAGAGATGATTTCTTTGTATCATTGTATAAGAGGGGTGAAATATGTACAAATAGTATAGTTAGTATACTGAGTTTTGAAGGCAAATACTATAATTGTGAGAGTATTATGTCATCAATAGAAGAACAATCTAAAGAAATATATGATGTTTCAAATATTGAGACTGTGGAGAATATAAACAAAAACATGGATATAAAATTTTTGGATATGTGCGAGGAAGAAGATGAGCTTGGGGAAAATATCTCTCTTAGGGTAAGTGCACAGTCAGAAACTGAATTACAAAGTAAAAATGGAAATCAAAATCATGAGGAATTTAAATATGTTGATGAAGTTGATTTAAAAGGTTTTCCCAAGGAGGAATGGCATAATAAAATGATAGAGTTCCTAAATAAATGTCTAAAAGGGCATGAAGAATAATTAAGGAATGAATGCAAAATCCATAATTCATCAGAGAGGGTGAATAATGGTCTTACAGCTAGGTGTGAAGAGAAATACAAACATCCTTCTCTGATTCATAAATTAAAAGGGAAGTTATCTAATCAGGAGATGATGTATAGTGAGATAAAAAAATTATAATGTTCTCAAGAGGTTCATATTTTTGCATGATCAGAATCGGGTCTTTGTGGTGTGAGTGTTCCAAGGCTTGCTAGAACTTCATCCAAGAGACCTAGCTTTGTCTCTTCTAGGAATATAATCTCCTCTAGGTCTTGATTGGCTTAGATGATTAACTAAGTCCAATTCCAACTCTTCTCTAAGAGTTCTCAACTCATGTGCTTCACCTTGAAAGACTAACACCTTTTAGTTAGTTCAAATCTTCACTTCTTGCACTACACTTAGAAGGATCTAAGTGACAACTCCACTCTAGCATTCATGATTCATTGTAGGGACATCTATCAACTTAAAAATGTTCATATCCTTGTCATTTGAAGCCATTTACTATGGTCTTCAACTTGGTCTTTACCGGGTTCAAGGATTCAATCACTTGGAAGCCTAATTGAGACCTATTTCTTGTAACATTTTACAGTGACCTTTTCCCAATTCTTTCAAAAATTTTCCAAAGAAATTTAAAAACCAATCACACATCAAAATACCCTTTATCACTTTACAAGATATTTTGAAGGTTTTATTTTCCTAAGCCCTTCGTACATAGGGTTCCTGCAATCTAGGTCCAATAGGGCTAATAGGCCTAATTCCAAGGACTGTCTGCAACTTAGTTGAAAACTTGATCAAAAATTGGTCTCATGGATTGGTATGAACTCAGTCCTCATATTATGTTAAGATAGGACTATACCCTACCTATAACTACACTTATCCCATACAGTGCTTCTCTACCCTGCAAGATATGCTCACTGTTTCATCTCCAAACCTCTAATCAGACATTGTCTTCTTGCCTAGGGATTGGCACTAAAAATAGAAACTCAACCTTTATGACTAATAATCCTAGATATATATATACTAGTGACTCCCCTTTCATATCCAACAACTTTCATGAAGATCTCACGGTTATTTTTAATGGGGGAGCCATGAACTGATTGACTGGTAAGGACATGACTAGTGGACTCTCTAGATTGAAAACAATTTAACTAAAACCCTAGACTAACTAAAAAATACTAGTTCACTAAATGAAAAACACTTAAAAATATCCTAAGAACACAAAACAACAACTAAGTTGGGGCATTCAATCCATTAGGTATCACTGTCACACACAAATGCTCAGATTTTCTGAAAACACAGAGTTGCAGAGCTCTATTCAATATTCCAAACTTATTACAATGTATCCTCTATCTTGAGATTTGAGCCTCTAATCATATTAGATGCCTCATTCCATGTTTCTAGGCCTTGTTTTTCAATTACCCACTCCTATTTTGTAGGGGGGTCCAAGGTAACCGAGTTGCATGCAACATTTGCAATAATTGCAAATATTGTCATGACAACATTTAAAAAATTTTGGCATCTTTTCTTTCATGCCTCTTTCCTCATTTATAGGAACTCTAACCTCTCTAATATGAGGATCCAACCTCATTAATTTCCTCAATGCATCTCTATACATCACTTATGTGTTTAAGACACACTCAAGGCTCAAATCTGACATTAAGAAACTAAGCCTAAGAAATATAAAAAATACTAACATTGACTAATTTAGTGACCTTATTCCTAATGAATAACTCACCTAGCCCACATTGCAATTACCTTCTAAGGTCTAAAAAAAACCTAACTATCTTGACTTGGCCAATGTCAAGTACAAGCCAAAAATGACTAAAACATGGAGGTTAGCCTAGGTGTTCTCTTGCACCATCCTCCCCCAAACAAAAAGTCCAATCCACCCTTGGATTAAGGATGCTTGGATCAATCCCCATCTTCATGAACTCTAATTATTTTACCTATACTACATCAACATTGGTTTGACCATGCTTCTTTATCAAGTGTTCCTTGTATGCTTTGGTTATAGTCTATTTGTAGACTCTAGTATCCAATACATTGTCAGCTCCTGTGACTGTAGTAGAGGGTAATTGGAGATCTTCTACATCTCTGATCACTTCTTTGAGACTCTGATGCATGTCTTGCTCTGGTCCTTTGTAATGGACTAAGTCTGCAATATTAAAAATAGGTGACACTCCACTGTCTTCCGGGAGCTCAACTCTAAATGCATTATCACCATACTTAGCTAAGATAGGATAGGGGCCTATCCTTCTCATCTAAAAATTGTGAGGGACTCCCTTTTGAAGTCTTGATTTTTTAAGATGAACCATTACCATGTCACCCACATTGAACTAAACTATTCTTCTACCTTCATCAACCTTGGTTTTATGTTTCAAGGTGTTGTCTGTCAAAGTCTTCCTGATTGTATCATGTATCTCTTGCATTGCATAGGAAAAATCATTTGCATATCCACTTTCCTTCACTCCATCCTTCAAGTCTCTTAACTCATAGACTCCTCTAGGATGTAATCCATATACTATCTCAAAGGGGCTCTTCCCCGTTGACCGATTGATGGTGTCATTGTAGGCATACTTAGTTTTTCCAATCAATTGATCCCATTGCTATCCATATTCCTTGGTCAAGCATCTTAGTAAATTTCTAAGGATCCTATTCACCACTTCGGTCTGACCATCAGTTTGGGGATGGTATGTAGACCCAAAGGATAAATTAGTGCCCATTCTTTGCCAAATAGTCTTCCAAAAATGACTCATCAATTTAGTTTCTGTATCTGACACCATGCTCATAGGTAACCCATGGATTCTTACTATCTCTTTGAAGAAGAGAGAGACTATTTGGCTAGCATCATTAGTGGTCTTGTATGGCACAAAGTGAGCCATCTTGTTGAATCTATCCACAACTACATATACACTATCCATGCCTTGTCTTGTCTTGTCTTGGGTAACCCAACTGCAAAATCCATGCTCAAGCATTCCCATGGCCTAGTGGGAATATGTAGTGGCTGATAAAGGCCTAAATTTGAAGAAGTACCTTTTTTCTCTTTGACATACAATACAACTTTCCACATACCTCCTAACATCAAGATTCATCCTTGGCTAATAATAGAACCTTTGAACAAGTTCTTGGGTCTTAGTGATCCCAAAGTGACCACTCAATGCACCATTGTGCTTTTCTTAGATTAAGTTCTCCCTAATAGACCCTCTAGGGACACACAATTGATTTCCCTTAAACAAAAGGTTTCTTAACAAAGTGTATTCAACATACTTGCTATGAAAATGATTCTTGTATTCAGCACATACCTTATAAATGTCTGCAAAGTCTTCATCATTAGCATATAGATCCTTGAAATGATCTATTCCCATACTCTTCAATTGAATTTCTTGAATTATGAGGGCTCTTCTAGACAATGCATCTTCCACTTTATTGAGGAAACCCTTCTTGTGTTTGATATTAAAGGTATAAGCTTGTAGGTACTCAACCCACTTCATGTGCTTTTGACTTAACTTTTCTTGTGAATTTAAGAAACTTAAAGCTTGATTATCCGAGTAGACTATGAACTCCTTGGGGAGTAAACAGTGTCTCCATTTCCTTAAAGCCTGAACCAATGCATACATTTCAAGGTCATAGTAAGAATAATTCCTCTTAGCTTCACTCATTTTTTATGAATGAAATGCTACTAGTTTGCCCTCTTGGCTTAGGACAACTCCAATAGCCACATTGCTTGCATCACACTCAATGGTGAAAATCTTCTCAAATCTTGGCAAGACTAAGACAGGTTGGGTAGAAATCTTTTCTTTCAATAACTCAAAGCTCTTAGTGGCTTTTTTATTCCACATGAACTTAGTCTTCATCCCTCCTTTGATTATGTCCAACATAGGAGCACAAATAGCACTAAACTGCCTTATAAACTTCCTATAATACTGAGCAAGACCATGAAAACTTCTTACCTCTATTGCTGACCTTGGAGTAGGCCAATTAATGATGGCTTCCACTTTAATTTTTTCCATTTTCAGATTTCCATGAGAGAGAAAAAATCCAAGGTACACTATCTCTATTTTGTTGAACTCACATTTATCCAAGTTGATCATTAAATTCTCTTCATGCAGATTCTTGAAGACAATATCAAAGTGTTTAAGATGCTCCTCTCTTGTCCTATTATAAATAAATATATCATCAAGATAAACTACCATAAATTTTCCAATTTACTCTTTGAGGAATTCATTCATGAGCCTCATGAATGTAGAGGGGGCATTAGACAGTCCAAATAGCATGACAAGCCATTCATACAAACCTTCATTGGTTTTGAAGTCTATCTTCCATTCATCTCCCTCATGTATCCTAATTTGGTGATACCCACTCTTCAATTCTATCTTGCTATAGTACTTGGCTCCACCTAGAAAATCCATTAGGTCCTCAATCCTAGGTATGGGGAACCTATGCCTAATGGTTATCCTATTTATGGCTCTTGAATCAATACAAAGCCTCCACGTTTCTCCTTTCTTTGGTGCTAGAACAATAGGTACTGCACAAGGGCTAATTATTTTCTTGATAAGGCCTTAGTTAAGGAGTTCTTCTATTTGCCTAGCAATTTCCTCATTTTGTTGAGGGGTCATCTTGTAAGATGCCTTATTAGTAGGGTAGATCTGGGTATGAAGTCTATCCTATGACTTATGGATCTTTTAGGGGGTAATGCTGATGGTTTCCATCACTTACTATGCCTTCATAAGTCTGCAACATGCTTTGTATCTCCTTAGGTATCTCTGATTTCTTGTCTCCTTTTTCTTCATTATTTTCTCTTGGCCTTAGTACCAATGGATAGCCAACTCCTTCTCCTTCTTCCATGGCTTCTATGAATTCTTTTTCACCCACCACAAGCACAATAGGACCTACTATCTTCACATCTGCATCCTCTAACAATGATTAGATTTTGAAAGTTACCTTGTCCTTCTTGAATGTATAGGAGTTCTTCACTCCATCATGGATAGCTTGGAGGTCAAACTGCCATGGTCTACCTAGGAGAAAGTGACATGCATCCATAGGCATCACATCACATAGAACCTTGTCCTTATATCTCCCTATAGAGAACTCTACCCAAGCTTTCTCATTGACTAAGACATGTTGTCCCTTATTGAGTCATGTGAACTTGTAAGGATGAGTATGAGGTATCCTTGTCATGCCTAACTTGTTGACTACTTCTTTTGACACAATGTTGTCAGTAGACCTTGAGTCCACAATGACTCTAAATACTTTTCCCATCACCTTACATTTGATTCTAAATAAGGACCTTCTTTGGCTTGGCTCTTCTTTAACTAGCTCCTTGATCAATGTTATCCTCATCATGAGGTTCTCACCTTCTTTTGAATTCAGTGGTACCTTAGAGTGTGTCTCTACTGCATTTGTCTCTTCATGAACTAAATTAGTTCTCTTGTTACCTCCTTGATAAGTACTACCCTTCTCTAGACACCTATAGTCAGGGTGTCCCATTTGGTTGCAATGATAACATTTCATATTGGCAAAGTAATTGCCTCTTCCTTGTCCACCACTTCCTCTAAAATTTGAGTTCCTTCCTCTACCACCTCTACTATAACTTCCCTCTTTCTTCTTAGTGTACTTGAATTCTCCTTGTGTCCTTGATTCTAAACTTCTTCCACCATAGCCACCTCTTGATCCTCTACTATCCCTTCCTTTACCTCTTCCTTCAGAGGTTTGCTCTTGTTTTCTTTTTCTTTTTCTTTTCTCCTCTATCTTCAAGGCCATTTGATAACATTGGAAAATGGTTTTGAAGTTCACAAGACTCATGTCTTCTTGAATAGAACACTTGAGTCCATTCAAATATCTATCTAGTTTGATGCTTTCATCCTCTACCACTTGTGACCTTAAGCACAACTTTTGGAACTCCTCGGTGTATGCTTGGACATAAAAATCTTTCTATCTAAGGTTGTGTCTTTTTATATGCAGCTGAACCTCATAATCACCAAGAAAGTAAGTCTTCTTGAACTTAGTCACCATTTCCTTCCATGAGACTATAGGACTCTTTCCTTCTTTCTCCCTTTTAGTTTGAACAAACTTCCACCATGTGAGAGCTGATCCTCTCAACCTTGACTTGGCCACATTCATTTTTTGGGCCTCTATGATACCATCACATTCAAAATGGTTCTCTATACTGTCAATCCAATCTACAACTAAATCTGGATCCATTTGTCCACTAAAAAGTGGAACACCCTCCAAAGCTTTGCCACTTAAAGCCTTCAATTCCTTTAAGAAGGGTTCTTGTTCACTGATAGGGTCAGGGGTTGGAGCTTCCTCTTCTAAATCTACTCCCATCTCCCTTGCTTCTTCTTCTTCCTTATGATCTATCTTATCTTTCATCTTATCAGCTTTGTCTTGGACTTCTCCCAAGAGTTGCTCCATTTGAGACAACCTTTCTCTTAACAACTTGTTGTCTTCTTCTTGCTCATCCACCTTTTTGGCTAACTTAGTGTTAGTCACCATGGTTTTGTCTTCTACTAATCCTAGTGGTGTATTCTCTCCAATTGATTCAGTAGGATAAAACATCCACCACAAGCCTGATCTTTAATCAAGCTCTAATACCAATATGGTGTGAGTGTTCCAAGGCTTTCTAGCACTTCATCCAAGAGACCTAGCTTGTCTCTTCTAGGAACCTAATATCCTCTAGGTCCTGATTGGCTTAGATGATTAACTAAGTCCAATTACAACTCTTCTCTAAGAGTTCTCAACTCATGTGCTTCACCTTGAAAGACTAACACCTTTTAGTTAGCTCAAATCTTCACTTCTTCCACTACACTTAAAATGATCTAAGTGCCAACTCCACTCTAGCATTCATGATTCATTGTAGGGACATCTATTAGCTTAAAAATTCTCATATCCTTATCATTTGAAGCCATTTACTAGGTTCTTCAACTTGGTCTTTACTGGGTTCAAGGATTCAATCACTTGGAAGCCTAATTAAGGCCTATTTCTTTTAGCCTTTTACAGTGACCTTTTCCCAATTCTTTCAAAACTTTTCCAAAGAACTTGAAAAACCATTCAAACATTCAGATACCCTTTATCACTTTATAGGATATTTTGAAGGTTTTAGTGTCCTAAGCCCTTTGTACATAGGGTTCCTACAATCTAGGCCCAATAGAGCTAATAGGCCTAATTTCTAGGACTATCTGCAACTTAGTTGAAAACTTGCTCAAAACTTGGTCTCATGGATTGGTATGAACTCAATCCTCATAGTATGTTAAGATAGGATTATAATCTACCTAGAACTACACTTATCTCGTACAGTGTTTCTCTACCCTACAAAATATGCTCACTGTTTCATCTCCAAACCTCTAACTAGACAGTGTCTGCTCGCCTAGGGCTTGGCACTAAAAATATCAACTCAACCTTTCATGACTCCTAATCCTAGATATATATAGACTAGTGACTCCCCTTTCATATCCAACCACTTTTAGGAAGATCCCATGGTTAGGTTTCATAGGGGAGCCATGAACTGACTGACTGGTAAGGACAGGACCGGTGGACTCTCTAGATTGAAAATAATTTAACTACGACCCTTGAATAACTAAAAAATACTAGTTCATTGAATGAAAAACACTTCAAACTATTTTAAGAACACAAAACAACAACTAAGTTGGGGCATTCAATCCATTAGGTATCACTGTCACACACAAATGCTCAGATTTTTTGAAAACACAGAGTTGCAGAGCTCTATTCAATATTCCAAACTTGTTACAATGTATCCTCTATCTCGAGATTCGAGCCTCTACTCACATTAGATGCCTCATTCCATGTTTCTAGGCCTTGTTGGTCTATTCCCCACTCCTATTTTGTAGGGGGATCCAAGGTAACCGAGTTGCATGCAACATTTGCAATAATTGCAAATGTTGTCATGACAACATTTTAACAACTTTTGGCATTTTTTCTTTCATGCCTCTTTCCTCATTTCTAGGACCTCTAACCTCTCTAATTCAAGGATCCAACCTCATTAATGGCCTCAATTCATCTCTATACATCACTTATGTGTTTAAGACACATTCATGGCTCAAATCAAACATTAAGCAACTAAGCCTAAGAAATATTAAAACTACTAACAATGGCTAATTTAGCGACCTTAGTCCTAATGACTAACTCACCTAGCCCACATTGCAATGACATTCTAAGGTCTAAAAGAAACCTAACTACCTTGACTTGGCCAATTTCAAGTACAAGCCAAAAATGACTAAAACATGGAGGTTAGCCTAGGTGTGCTCCTGCGCCACTTTGATATAGGAAAGAATTATAATTATTTTTGGGTGGCCTAGTGACACCCAATGAAATTCTCACAGAATAATTCTATGAGTCTACTTCTCTAGAGATAGCTAAGATCTTGCTCTGTCCAAGTATGAACACACATCCCCAAAAAGAGCCACTGGCGGAACCCAAATTTGCAGGTTAATTTACATACCTAATAGATCAGGGAAGTATGTCTTATGCCTATGCCAATAAATTTTTATGTTTTATATTATTGTTTTCCCTTAATATTTTTAGTATTTATATTCAAATTCATATTTCTAGCCATTTCCTATGTTTCCATAAGATTTTTTCTCTTTTATTATTTCTCCCAGATCAATGGTGGAAGTCAAACTTAATCTGATGGTTGGCGTATTCCCACAATCGAGAACCTAAATGATATTTACTCTTTGAGGGACTGCGACAGGACAAATTGTGTCTTGGGCTCGCAAGTTTGATCAAAAAATTAAGAAGATTGACCATTAAACCTCAGAGATGATCTATAGTTGGCATGTTTCCTCAAAGAGAAGATGCATGTTATCTATCCTTCAAGGTATTGTGATAGACTGACATGTGTCCTGGGCCTGCAAATGTTCCAAGAAATTATACATATGGATAACAACTGATATTATCTAATTGGTCAAGTAGAATGACAAGGTTACATGATATTTTGAAGCATATTAAAATATTCTCTACTAAAGTTCCTATCTTTTAGCACATGGTTTTAATCCATGGTCATGTCTTAACTAAACATAAAATATGACCGGGTGTTATGAAATACTAGAGATTGATCGACGATTAAAGCTCAGTGAAGATATATGATAGGAGTGATGCCTCAAATTAGAGATGTGTGACCTTTAACCATCAAGGCATCATGATAAAGAGACACATGTCCCCGATTATAAAAAAAGATAGAACGCTTGGGTGGAAATGTTGACTAGGATTTTGTTTTTGTCATTTTATATATTTAATTATACTTTCTATTGATACATAAACTTTCTCTTGTAGGGTTTTGAAGGTGGTGAAACATGGATCCATCTACCGATAGGATAATCTAATCTTCATGAAATATTGATAAATATGAGAGACATGTAGATGAGAGAGTGTTTGAGGATAGTTGATAATGTCGATAATTTGGTTTTTGATATTGAAGCTGTTTGTGGTATCTAATGTCATAGAGAGTTTATACAGAGCATATAGATAGACATATGGTCGAAGCATCATGATGTTCATAATGTATAATCATCATTTAATTATTTGAGATGAATCACAAAGGATTTTGTAAGTAACTATTGTTATTATCCTTATGGTCAACAACCATTTTCTAACAAGGATGTTAATTACTCCTTAATTGTAACTAATGTTTAGTTTTTGATCTTAGGATTATGTTTTACTTATCAAGAGACACATTGGTTTGAAGCTTGTATGAATCCCTTTTAATTCATACAAATAGGGATTCCAAGACCATGTGAACAGTAAAAATTATTATTATTTAAGTTTGATCACAATTGCAATATAGACTCAAATGTACTATTTTTTCAAAATTAATAAAAGGTAAGTGTTTTTTGTCTCACTTTTGGTAATAGGATTCAATTTATTTCAGTTATTCCCTTGCAATTATTGAAGGAATTTCAATTTATATTCTTTCAATGCTTGTGTTGAGATCTTATGTCTTATATCATTGATTTATTATCAAGGAGTTTGTGAAAAGTCAGTGTTTCCAACTTCTTGGTCAACTAGTCTCCCAACCATAGGAGTTAAATTCATTTGAACTAAAAAATACACAAATAGACTTAATCTCTCTACATCTATAGCATTTGAATAGTTGATGGTATTAGAATACATAATGTCTTGTAAGGTTGTACATAGGATTGAAGTTGGATTGATTCTATTGCCCAAGTTGATATAGGCACTGATCTTATTAATAATTGGATATAGTTGTTTAGTTTACTTTTTTAGGTTGTTGAAATATTATAGCATTCATTTATTTATACATATATTCAAAAAATTCTTACAATTACACAAAGCATTTAGTTTTGCAATTTTATGTTGATTATAATTTGGTTTCTTTCAACTGTCTTGCCATACTTGAGAGAGAGAGAGAGAGAGAGAGAGAGAGAGAGAGAGAGAGAGAGAGAGAGAGGTATCTTATCTTCTATAAAAATCCTTGTAACTTGAAGGATCATTCAAGGTATAGGCCTACCAACCTTGGTTTTGTAGATCTAGAATTGTAGAAGGTTCAACCTTGTCTTGGTTGAAGCTTTTTAGTTGGCCAAATAACTTGGGTTTCCCAACATTGGATTTTCAAGTCCATAGGAAATAGAATATGTTGATTTGAGCACCAATAGAGACAAGAAAATTTAGAGCCCACAATTGGCAATGATAGAAAATCACATAGGGTATTTGATGCAGTAGATCAAAGGTAAGAAGAGCATTAGGGAAAATTCATGGAGATTGCAGGTTTGTTAGGGGTTATTTCTACCTCAATTTTGTTTGACTATATAAAAAATAATGCTTTTATTTCTCCCTTATTAGTTGAGAATTGTAGGATGGTGGCAAATAGCCAGGGAGTTAGGTAGAAAGTAGAACTAGCCTCTGAGCATAAGGTGGCCAAAGACTTATGTGTCCATAACTGTAAGCTGGGACTAGGACCCTTCACCACCACTGTGGATCTCTATGTGCTTCCTTTAGGATCTTATGGAGTAGTACTTGGTATAGTTTGGCTAGATGCCCATGAAGCTACCATAGATTGTAGGATAAATACCATCTAATGTATTGATTATTCTAGTGAGAAGAGGTAGATTGTTGTAGGGGTCTAGCGAACCATCTCCTTTTGCATGATATTTGTGATGTAGATTAAGCGGTTCATGCACCAGGGATATCAAATCTTTGCTATCTCAATAAATGATCTTGATGAGGGGGAAAGAAAATATGTAACCCTTGATCACCCTCTATTGCAAGAGTATGTATATTTATTTTTAAGTGAGATTCTTGGGATGCCTCTAAGAGGGACATTGATCTTCAGATTGATTTGGTGTTGGGAGCAGAGCCTATCTATAAGGCTCCCTATTGCTTGACCACCAAAGTGTTGAGTGAACTTAGGTTACTACACAAAATTTTGGAAAAGGGTTTTATTTGACCCAGTGTTTCTCCTTGGGGTGGTTCAGTTATTTTTGTTAAGAAGAAAGATGGTTCTCTCAAGTTATGCATCAATTATCTGCAACTTAATAAGGTTACCATCAAGAACCGATATCCTTTGCATTGTATTGATGACTTGTTTGATTACATGATGGGGAAAAATGTATTCTCAATGATTGATTTGAAATTAAGATACCATCAGTTGAGGATTCATGATGTAGATGTTCATCGCACAATATTTTGTACTCGATAGGATCACTACAAGTTTACAATAGTACCATTTGAACTAACTAATGCACCATCTATATTCATGAGTTTGATGAATGGGGTATTCAAAACCTATTTGGATAGATTTGTTTTAGTTTTCTTGGATGAAATATTGGTATATTATAGGACCTTTGAGGAGCATGAGCAACATAAAAATTAGGTATTAAAGTGTTTGTGGGATAATCAACTTTATGCAAACCTAAAAAAATGTGAGTTTTTCTAGACTAAGGTTAAATACCACAACCATGTTATCTCCAAGAATGGTATTGAAATATACACTAGGTTAAATACCTCAGCCATGTTATCTTCAAGGATGGTATTATAGTAGACCCGATAAGGATACAAGCTATAGTGGGGTGTTCAACACCCACTAATATTT
The DNA here is from genome assembly GCA_018584345.1 of Thuja plicata. Classification (NCBI taxonomy): domain Eukaryota; kingdom Viridiplantae; phylum Streptophyta; class Pinopsida; order Cupressales; family Cupressaceae; genus Thuja; species Thuja plicata. The sequence goes on from MU226306.1 coordinate 392,105, forward strand.
TTGAAGTCCACAGTTTCATGGGCCTCGCTGGATACTACAACCAATTTTTAAAGATTTCTCTAGAATAAATTACCCCATCACTTCCCTTTAGAGAAAGGGGAAGAAGTTTGTGTAGACTTGAGGAGTCATATATTATAGGTTGTCTTATCTGACACTTGTTATTAGGAGGTTAAGTCAAAGATAGGATCGAGGAGGCCCTTAGAGGGATGATTCTCTAGATATTCTTTGGATTCAGATGGGTTTTTGTGGCAACGGGGTCAGATTTATGTGCCACTTTTTGGTGATCTTCATACAGTAATTATGGAAGAATCTGTTAGAATAATTGAGAGGGGGAGGGGGGGTGAGTCAGTGGCCTCAATAATTAATCCAATAATTCCAACCAAAAATTTATACCACAAATATAAACCTCTAGTTATCTTAATTCTTACAATATGTATGCCTTTAAATAATATTATCAAATAACTAGTGCTCAAAATTCACTGTTTACCCTTTTTCTTAGGCTTTACAGAATAACAGTCTAGCCTTTATCGAAATACAGTAAATAACTTAGTATTTACCTATCAATACTATTTTAGTAATGTGTAAAGAAAAAAATTAAAGAAATGAACCATATACACATTTTACTTATGGATTTTTAACGTGGAAGCCCTGTTAAGGGAAAACCCACTTGGGACCGGTAACCCAAAATTTTCACTGTTCTAAAGTGAGCTCGGTGAAGAGCCAACCCTGTTAAAGGCTATAAACATATTGTTAAGTGAGACATTGTTAGAGGATTTAAAAATTTTGGTTAATATTTTGACCTTCTACATTCACTATGCTATCAACAAGTAAAAACCTTTTGATACTCCTTGGGATGTATCTCAATATATAAAGGGTGGTTAAATCCTACTCCGTTAAGATATTTTCTGAATCAATGGTTAAACTAAAACAATATATGATATGTTCATAAATAAAACCTAATATTTTTAGATGTTCATATCTATTGTAAGCTCATAATACCTTTCTTATCACTGTTCTCTTCAATTCCTTTGCCCCACTTCTTTCTTCTCAGTAAATACTGTTGCTTCTCTATTGCTCAATGTCTACAAAATTATTTAGCTCTGTTCTTTAGCTTGTATGATCAGGTCTTTATGAAGACTTCTATCTTCACCAAAATTCTCTTTAACATTCCTCTTATTCTTTTCCCATTTATTATGAATTACTTGTCTCTTTATATAGACATGATTTCACAGATTCTTGTCCTTCTTGTTTTCTTCGTTGATCACTTCTTGATCTGTAAATATCACCATGCTAGCTTTAGTTTTATTCCAAAAATCTCTCCTTGTTTTCTAGAATAAAACATGCTTTAAAATATCCTTCTTATCTTTAGATTTTAATTGAGCAATGAAAACTGTTAATGTTTGTATCTTCAGTCGTATGATCATTAGAATACATATAATATATGTTGATTAATAATAATATAATATATATGTTATATTATTATTAATCATATGAAATTTAATATTTAATAT
>MU226306.1:412224-456992 GCA_018584345.1 Thuja plicata
TTGTCGCATTCTAGGTTCAGTTGCCCTAAGTTTCACATTGATCACATTTATCACTTGGGGGCACACATCATAGATTTTTGGTACCAGACAGATTCAATAGTGCAACATCTTGGTCACACATCAGAAGTAGATTTTCAGATTCAAAACAAAGATTTTTGGAACCTTTGATGGATATCATTGTTGAAACCTAAACAGTTTGATCACATAACATGATCCTTGAGTTTCATTGACTTATTTTATCAAGATTAAAAATTGACACACCCTACATGTAACATGATCAAACTATCTAGAATTCTTATTTGAAAATCTTGATACATTTCACAAACACTTGGAAATTTTTGATGAGTTTTTCATTTACCTTTTTCAAGTCATGTTCTTTTTAGCTAATCAATGATGTTTCAACTAGAATGGAAATGATAGAGACATGATGTTTTCTTAAGCTTCTGAATGAATGTTTTGAGGAAGATCCTTTAACTTGTGTGAGTTAGTCTAAGGACATGGTCAGCAAGGAACCATTGAGGAAATTCATATGGGAAGAAGGGTTAACCTTTGTTTGTTCATGCAAAAGGATACCTTGGCTATTTATATTTTCAATATCTTAAATACCAACATCCACTTGCAACATTGAATCCGATCAAACCGGTATTCATACTCCCATAGTTGGTCATTCAACTAGTGAGGGTTGTACTTGGTTTCATAGAAGGGGTTACCACATGAGAGAAAGTCATATTCATATTCTTATGGTCACAGTGGCACCAGTAAGGATTGTATCAACTCCTAGTTCCACAATGATCAATGATGAAAATATATCTTTGTTTGCATTTCTTTCGCAAACCTCAAGGAAAATTAGTTGCATTGCATTGCACCTTCATGTTAGATTAAATGCATCTTAATGTTAGATTAATTGCTTTTTTTTTTAAAGTTAGTTTAAAATGGCTTGTCTTTCTAGCATCTTTTCCAAGAACAAGGTGGGGATTAAAGTTGACAACACTTCATCAATTTAATGGTTTCAAGTCATCAATGTGAGATTTTCTTTTGCATTCAAAATCATTAATCATTATTCATTATATATACGTATCAAGCGAAAAGCAAAGAAAAAAAAAATATTCATTATTCATTTATCCACATCATTTAGAATTGCACATCATGAATTAAATTGCATACATCCAAAAAAATCAAAAAGATAGTTGCATTCATTTTATCATTACACTAAGTATTGCATCAATATCATTGCATTGCATAATCCATACATCATGTTTAAATCAGAAAAGCATATAGAAATAAGTTGCATTCACATCATTTGCATCCATTTATCTATGTCCTACTCTAAAACATTGCATCCATAGTATAATAGAAATAAATGCATCATAGAAACATGTAGATATGCATAAAAGGAAATCTCACAACATCATCAAAAGTGGAATCTAAGATCATCATAGACAAATGTCAATGTCTGTAACACAAATCTCTACATCAAAGGTACATCAACAAATAATCCATACATCACAGTATTGATAAAAAATACATATGATACATCATCAATGCAATATCAAGATATCATAGATCTATCTCATGACCCAACAGGGGCACCTGATCCATCTCCAGCAATATTTGTACCTGAACCCCCTACACCATCGAGATCCCTGTCACCTGATCTATCCTGTGTACTAGGTGGTGCCTGAATAGTGCTCGTACTAGTAAGTAACTGAGCTAATGTAGTCAGAAACTGTTGCAACATAATAGAAACCTAATCTAATCGAACAGTAATTGTAGTCATCCCTACCTGTAAACCTTGCACATCCTAAACTAAGACATCCACAATGGGAGGAACTTGAGGTGCCTGTGATGTTGGAGGAGCCTGAGGTGCCTGTGGTGCTAATGGAACCTGTGGTATCATTGGTGCCATGATACTCTATGGATCAACCTGAGGAATCTGTCCCTATAATGGAACATGTCTAGCCACCTAGACATGTCTGTCTCTACCTGGCCCACTTTGCACCAACTCTAATAGGATCCTATCCCTAGGGTACCTGTTCCTATGCTAATATCTATCTAGGCTACCTAAATCCACCACCTCAGCCTCTAACATTTCCACCCCACATCCAAGGTCTTGTAGCTCTCTGTGCTCTAGGAGCCCTAGGTTCCCTCTGAACCCTCTGTCTCTGAGGTCTCCTACCATCATCAGCATCATTAGCATCATCTCCATCATCATCAGAAAGCTCATCCACATCAGAAATAGGTTCTGCTAGATTTGTAAATCTAACAAAGTGATGTTGCATAAACCACTCTTGATTCTTGACTAACATGCCTGCATCTACTACATGCGTCATCATATCCCACATAACATAACCCAACTAATCAATCTGTAATCAAGCCAACTAATAGTCAACCTATGCTCCCCACATAGATCTCTCATCTTGTACTCTAGCATAAAGTGCCATACCCTGAGGCATGTCCTGAACCCAGTCATACTGATGGAGCACTCTCCCAAAGCATAATCTCTCAATAACTAGTGGTGATCGACCGATCATCCACCAATGACAAAACATATATGGTAACTCATCATCATCCTCTTGCTAACTCTCACAAAGAAGATATGGCCTCCATATGACCTGATCAATATCATCAATAGTACATCTCCAAAAATCAACCTTACCTAGATGATGCTGGACAACCATGCCATCATACAAAAATACATACGGATACCCTCAGGCCCGCACTCATGCTAAAAATGGTCTCATGATAGGGATATGCTCCCAAGTCCACAACTATAATAAAACTGCACCTGTTGATAGAGCTGCACTACACCTATATACAACCTCATGCAAATCATGGTATAATTGTGCTAATATACAAGAACCCCAATCAAATCTCTGAGGATGTGCAATCAAATCCTCTAGTATCCAGCCCCATCCAACCGCAAAGCCACAACCTTTCCTATCTGGAAGAAGTAATCCCTTAATCACTGCCACTAACAATGCTGGAAAAGTGGGAAAAGAAGCAAACTGTGCCCAAGTAATACAATCATCATCAATGGTGTTGTCTCCAAACACCCATCTACATACACTACTATCATACATTGAATCATAATATACTTACTCTCCATGAGTCAGGATCCTTAGTAATCTATATACATCCTTGGGTGTGATAGTCATCTCACCGAGGGGTAGATGGAACGTATTATGGTCAGAGTGCCATCGCTCTGCCATAGCTATCAAAAGACCTCAGTTCAACTAAAACCATGGGAGATCTAGAAGGAAACTGAGATTGCATGTCTCGATAGTCCGTCGCTCAGGTGCTGTGAGCTCATCAACTAAATAAAAAATCCAAGATGCAACACCCCATATCTGTAACTTACGGTAATGCTCCTACATTTTGAAACAAAGTGAATCATATTATTCTTTCTATTGGTGGATCATTCTAAGTCAATCAAACACATTAAATCTATCCTTACTCTATTTTGGGCACATAAACTTATTGCTCCTAACCTCTAGATCTTGAGACACAAGAACAATTTGTAATCATTTTTAATCAATTTGATTGACATATCAAACATTCATCACTATGAATTTTCTAATATCCTAAACACTAAGTGACATTCTAGATGTATATTTTCTAGCTTGGAATTCAATTGAGTTAACTGGACGATCGATCAAACGACTTCAACTATTTTTATCTTAGTTTTCAAACTTCATGGTAGGCGGCACTTTAATAAGTGTACATGGCTTTTTAAGCCCCATGGCGTTTAAATATTTACATGTGACACTTTAATCATTAGAGGTGATGCTTTGCTTAACAAGAAACCTTTTAAAGTCCTACGCAACTTTTAAAGTGTCCTAGGCAGCCTTTAAAATATAGGGTTTCCTAGGTGGCTTTTGGCTATTTGGGTTGCATTTTTTCCCTAATTCTTAAGTGGCTAAGAATTTCTCTTACACGGCTTTTAAATGCATGGAGGCATCTTTTCTCTGTCCTAAGTGGCTCCATACCTATCGTACGTGGATTTTCACAAAATTCTACCTAGAAAGAATTAAAAACATGTAATAAAAGCTATTTATTGAGCAATAAATGCACTTGGAAAGTTTGGACCACTCATTGGAGGCCCGTAGTCAGGAGGTCTTTGATATCGGCACACTTGCTCAAACCGATGCTCTCGAATGGGGACCACCATTGCTATCAATCGTTAGAGGATCAAAGCAAAATCTCAATAGTGAAAAGTGAAAATGAATAGTAAATTTAGGTTTTTCAACCTATTTATACTATTTTACCCTAATTTTGTGAAATTTTTGACCCAATCAAACCAAATATACATATTCTGCACACTAGGGAATTTGTTTGACATCTTTTTCAGCATCATTGTTTATCAGAAATGCAATCATCTTAGATCTATTCTATCAACAATGTTCATCAAATTTTCACATCTAAGATCAATATGCTTTCATTTCTGAGGGGGCATCATCATATCATCAAACTGGGATTCTATAGCATATCTTATATCAAATTTGAGGCATTAAAAATTCAAACTTTATCAGTGGGGCATCAAATCAAGTTTCAAATCAGAGTTTCGAATCAGAGTTTTCAAATCAAGGTTTCACATCAAAGTTTTAAATCAAAGCATCAAATCAAGTTTCAAATCAGAGTTTCAAATCAAAATTTCAAATTAGAGTTTCAAATCAAAGTTTCATATTAGGGTTTCATATCAGAGTTTTGTATTAGGTTTTTGTATCAATCAATCAGCTCATCAGTATCAAATCAATGATCAAGACATCAAGTTTTCTTTGAATCAATGCACTTTGCACATAAATTCAAAGAGGGGCATTTGTAGACACCTAAATTTGACTAGGTGTATCTTAAGCATTCAAAACTGTAAATCTCAGCCAATTGCCTCAAATCTCATCTCAATACATAAAATGGATCAAATCAAATGGACATTTATCAAGCAAAGTGGACAAAAAATCAAATTGAATCAAAGGATTAAATAATCATGAAATCAAATAATTAAATTCAAGCCTAAAAAGGGATTAATCAAATTATGCAATTGATTTTAATCAATTAATTATATAGTTTAAATAAAAAAGAATCAAATCCAACCCATTCACCCTTACATGGCTAAATTAATTAAATGATTGAATTATATAATTCATAATTTCTTTGAGGACAACCACTCAATTTTCCCTCCATTTGAAAAGACCTCAAAGCTTTTGAATCAACCAAATCTTGATCATGATCAACTCACTCTACCCCCCTACCCTTGGGAAATTGCTATAAATACAAGCCATTTTCTTTGTGTTTGGGATCCAAGAATTTCAAGAGAAAAGCATCCTTATTATAGGCATTTGGAGAGCATTTGAGAGCTTTTGATAATATTTTAGCATTTGCATAGCATTTAGAATATCATGTTTAGAAGCATTTGTTGGTTTTATAGAATATCTTGGAGCATTTTGAGCTAGATTAGAGCATTGTTTATCATTTTCTTCTTGTTCTAGGATTGTCCTTGAGAGAGATTAAGATTGAGATCTCTCTTAACAAAGCTTAGATAGAGAACTATGAGATGTCATGGGTTTTAAACTTCAATTCTTTGATTAAATAGTATTTTCTTTCCATAGAGTTATTGTTTCTAATCCTAATTTCATGAAGGTGTAATCTCGCACACACAAGTCCATACTAATTTATGTGGACCCATGAGGACAAAGAGTTATTATGGAGATAGATACTTTATTCTCTTTGTTGATGATTACTCTAGAATGATGATAGTTATGTTTCTAAAAGATAAATCTGAAGCATTCAAGGTGTTTAAATGGTATAAGGTCATAGTAAAAAAACAAAGTGGTAAGGATCTAAAATGTTTGAGATCAGATAGAGCAGGTGAGTTTATATCAGAAGAATTCACTAACTTTTGTAATGAGCATGGTATAAAAGACAGGTTTCTACACCAAGACCGCCACAACAAAATGAGATTGCTGAGAGAAGGAAAAAATCAATAGTTGATTGTGCTAGAACACTGATGATAGAAAAAGGCATCACCCAAATATTCAAGAGGGAAGCTCTCAGTACTGTTGTTTACACACTGAACAGAGTACAATTGAAGAAAGACACCAAGAAGACACCTTATGAGCTATGGTATGGATACACACCCAATGTAAGTCATTTCAAAACTTTTGGAAGTCAATGTTATATCTTAAAAGATGATATAAATGGAAAACTTGACTTCAAGAGTGATGAAGGAATTTTTATAGGGTATTCTACCAAGATCAAGGCTTACAAATGTCTAAACAAAGCCTCTAAAAAAATTATTGAAAGTGCAAATGTAAAGATTGATGAATTTGCAGAGAAGAATGAACAAGAAAGCACTAAAGAACCAGAGGACTACAATAAGTTCACTTGCAATGAGGAACCTAAGACTCTACCCTACCAACAATGTAGATCCCCTAAGCTACAAGTCATTGCTCTTGAGCATCAAGCTTCAAATATCGACGGTTAGGATAATGATCAAGATAATGTGCAAGGTGATGAAGAACATAATGAAGATCAAAATAATGATCAAGCTGATAGACAAAGAATTGTACCTGTACTTGCAAGATATGTAAGAAGGAACCATATAGAGGTTTAGATCATAGGAGATAAGAAAGCTGGTACAAGAACAAGAAGTAAGTCTTTAAACTCAAATTGTTTAATTTGTGAGTTTGAACCAAAATCTTTCAATGATGCACTAGATAATGAGGAATGGATAAGTGCTATGAATGATGAAATTGAGCAGATTGAGAAGAACAAAACATGGTCACTTATGCCAAGATGAGATGACAATAATTTCATTGGTACAAAATGGATATTCAAGAATAAGATGAATAAGAATGGAGAAGTCACAAGGAACAAAGCAAGGCTAGTATGCAAAGGGTATGCACAAGAGGAAGGGATAGACTATGGAGAGACCTTTGCACCTATTTCTAGTCTAGGAGTAAGAATATTACTTTCTTATGATGCATTAAAAGGATTCAAGGTATACCAAATGGATGTCAAGTCAACATTCCTAAATGGAATACTTGAAGAAGAAGTATACATTGAACGACCAGAAGGGTTTTTTGATCCAGACAAGAGGGACATGGTTTGTAGAATTCACAAAGAATTATATGGATTGAAACAAGCTCCAAGAGCCTGGTATGAACAAATTCATTCCTATCTAATAAGTATTGGATTTGTAAGGACTTGTGAAGACAATAATCTTTATTTGAAGGAAGATATTGATGCTAGCACTTTGATTGCTGAAATATTTGTTGATGACATCATATTTGGAGGCAATGATATGCCATGCAAATCATTTTCTAATAAGATGAGCAAAGAGTTTGAGATGTCTATGTTTGGGGAGATCCAGTTCTTTCTTGGTCTATAGATCATTCAAGAAAGTGAAAGAATTTTCATTACACAGTCCAAATACATCAAAGAGGTCCTGAAAATATTTAAGATGGAAGAATGCAAATCAGTTAGAACACCGATGGCTACTGGATGTAAGTTGACAAAGGAGGACAAAACAATAGAGGTAAATTAGACTTTGCACAGATCAATGATTGGAAAACTCATGTATGTTGTACACACTAGACCACATATTGCACATGCAGTGGGAATTGTTGCTAGATTTTCTGCTAACCCTAGGGAATCACATATGACTGCCTTGAAAAGAATTCTAAGATATCTGAAGAATACTAAGGAATTTAGTTTATGGTATAGAAGAGAAGGAAAATTTGAACTTAAGGTGTTTACCGATACTGATTGGGCTGGGAATCTTGATGATCAAAAGAGCAAAACTAGAGGAGCATTCTTTATGGGTGACAGACTTGTCACATGGATTAGCAAGAAACAAGGATGCATCTCTCAATCTACTGCAGAAGTTGAGTACATTGCTGCTGTTGCAAATTGCTCAAATATTGCATGGATCAAACAGTTGCTGGAAGGTATACATATGAAGATCTTAGAACCAATGATTATCTATTGTGATAACACCAGTGTAATAAAAATTTCCAAGAATCTAGTCATGCATGCAAAAACTAAACACATTTCCATCAAGTATCATTACTTAAGAGAACAAGTTCAAGAAAAAGAGGTGATACTTGAATATGTGCAATCCAAAGAACAATTGGCTGATATCTTCACCAAGCCACTGCCCAAGAATACATTTGAGTACCTAAGAAAGAAACTAGGGGTCAAACCCTTGTCTACCAGTCAGTAAAGTGACTGAAGGCTACATCAACCTACATATTATCAAAATATCATTCATGTTGATGCAAGCAATGAAATGAACTTAAAAGCTACATCTATATACAGACATGTATATATATCAGAACTGAGCACCAGAGATTATTGTTGTATTATTGATGGATAAGGGAAATTCAAGGAATATATTATGGATAGGAAAATGACTGTTTGACATGAATGTTAGATATTTGTAAAATATCTATTGGAATTATTGTCAAAGGGAGAGAGATTGTCAATACTATCACATTCTTATGATAAAGATTATCCATTATCAGATTACTCCAACAGGGAGAAATCATATCCAAAGGGAGAGAGTTTGTATGAAAAAGTTTATACAAAGGAAGAGTTGCTGAAAAGAGAACTACAGGAATAAAATCTAAGCTAAAACAGAGCTTACCAAATTTTAGACATGTATCGGTTGACAAAAGGGAGAGATTGGTAGTTTGATGAATCTCAACAATTGTATTTCATATTGTATTAGAAATAGTATAGTGTGATAATATAGGTTTGTTGCCATCAATGCTGAAGGGAGAGATTAATGACATGTAACTGATCAAATGGTTGATAATGTTAAGTTGAAGATAATGCAAGGCGTTGAATCAATTAATGATTTGTATTGTCATTGATGTCAACTTGATATCATCTATATGGTCATGTATATAATACCAAAGACTTCAGATAAATACAACAAAGGTTATACTTTTAGCAATGTATAAAAGTCAATTATTCACTAAGTGACATATAAACACCGACAGAGTGCACACCATCAGTAAAGGCAAAGAAGAAAAGTAACAGTGATACCTGAAAAGTAGAAGATAGTGTTTCCCGATGAAGCAAACCACAAGATGCTCGGCGAGCTAAAAATAGAGTTGCCTGACAAGTAAAATTCCAATGATGCCCGATAGACAAATATCCCAAAGCTAATTGGAGCCACATTGACAAAATTGATAGTTGTAATTGATGACTAACTGAAGAGTTGACTGACGGAACAAAGAGTTCAGGAAATGACAAAATATCTAGCTGACAAGAGCTAAAGATAGACTTAACTAGTTGTTTTCTTTGTTTTATTCAAACATAGTTAAGTAATTGATTTAAAGCTGATTTATATGGTTGGCATGAAGATAACTACAAGACAAATTAGGAATTATGCTTTAAATCAAATTGGCTGGATTATTTTTCATGCCAAGAATCAAGAATCAAGAATCAAGAATCAAGAAAGAGTGAATATCATGTTTATATAAGAGACAAGATTAATTCATTTTTGTATCACATGAAAAGGGATTAAGGGGAGTGAATAGAAAGAGGATGCTAAAAAGAAACTGATGAAGAACAACTTCATGTAGTACTGATCAATCAAGCTAAAGTAGAGCTAAGAAATTCTATAGACATCGATGAAAAATGAACACAACATCACAGAGTAGAAAGTATGGAGCAAAAAATAATCGAATTGATACATTGATCAAAGAGGTAATGCACTTAAATAGATATGAAAATCTGCAATTCAAGTTGCATTAGAAACTAGTCATTTTGTTTCAGTTTAACCATTGAAGCATCAAGTCTCTTAATAGAGCAGGACTTAAAAGTCTTCTATATATTGAGGGACATCCCAAGGAGTGCCAAAAAGGTTGATTCATGAAAGTAGCATTAGATATTCTCGATGCTTATTAAGATTCTAAGAGAGAGGCTGATTCAAGGATGGTAGAATTAGATGCCCGATACTAAGTGACAACCTATATGTATAAAATCCTCTAACAAGGTAACACCTAATAGTGTGTTTGTAACCTTTAACAGGGTTGGCTCTTAACATGGCTCACTTTAGAAGAGTAAAAATTTGGGGTACCGGTCCCAGTAGTTTTTTCCCTTAATAGGGTTTCAATGTTAAAAATTCATGTGTTATGTGTGTATGATTCATTTCATTATTGTTTTGTATCTGACATAGTTAACACTGGAGTTATCGGTATACTCTGCATATTTACTATATTTCAGTAAATAGTTATATTGCTTATTGGTAATCAAGGAGAATAAGGACAGTCAAGGTAAACCGATAGACATTTATCATTATAAGTATCTCATGGAAGACATCTTGTAGGGACATAATAATCTGAGGTTTATTTGATTGGTGGTTATATTAAGGATAAGTTTTTGAGACCATTGATTCACCCCCCCTCTCATTTATTACTAACACAACATACATTAGCTTACCAATAATTGATCTATACATGGTCTGATTTACCTCGGTTGACTTGTCTTCCTTTATCAGTTTGCATCTGGTTTCCATATGTGTTCCAACTAGTTTGGAATCTTCCATCTTGAATATCTTTAGCATTTCTTTGATCTATTTGGATTGTGTGATGTAGATGCCTTCACCCCGTTGAAGAATATGTAGACCAAGAAATAATTTGATCTCTACAAAAATTGACATCTCAAAATCTTTTCTCATTTCATCAGAAAATTATTTGCATTATATATCATTACCTCCAAATATGATATCATCAACAAATATTTTAGCAATCAAAATATTATCAACATCTTCTTTTAAATACAGACGATTGTTTTCACTTGTTCTTACAAATCAAATACTAATGAGATAAGAGTGAAGTCTTTCATACCATGATCTCAGTGCTTGTTTCAATCCATACAAGGATTTGTGTATTTTACATACCATGTTCCTTTTGCTAGGATCAACAAACCCTTCTGGTTGTTCAATGTATACCTCTTCTTCAAGTATTCCATTTAGGAATGTAGATTTGACATCCATTTGGTATACCTTGAATCCTTTGAATGTAGCATAAGAAAGTAGAATTATTGCTCCTTCTATTCTAGCAATGGGTGCAAAGGTTTCTCCATAGTCAATACCTTCTTCTTGTGGAGACCTTTTGCATACTAATCTTTCTTTGTTCCTTGTGACTTCTCCATTTTCATTCAGTTTGTTTTTGAATATCTATTTGGTACCAATGACATTTTTTCACCTATTCTAGGTACTAATGTCCATGTATTATTATTCTATATCTGTTCTATCTCTTCATTCATAGCACTAACCCATTCCTGATTATCAAGTGAAGTATTAACAGATTTAGGATCAAAATCACAAATTAAACATCTAGTGTTCAGTGACTTACTTCTTGTTCTCATTCCAGCCTTTTTGTCTCCTATGATCTAGTTTTGTGGATAGTTTCTTCTGACATACTTGGAAAGTACTAGTTCAGCTCTTTATTCATCATTATGATCATCATCTTGAGCTTCATTTTGATCTTCATCACTCAGTACATTATTGTGAGCAATTTCTTGATTTTTGGTGTTTGCAGCCTGATGCTCAGGTGCATTGTTCTGTCACTTGGTAGTGATAAAATATTTCTCTAGAAGGGTTTTAGGTTCTTCACTCTAGACAAACCTGTTGTAATATTCTAGTTCCTTTCTACTTTCATCATCATTTTTCTAAGCAAATTCATCCACTTTGACATTTGCATTTTCAATGATTTTGTTAGAGGATTTGTTAAGACATTTATAAGCCTTGATTTTGGTAGAATAACCTAGAAATATTACTTCATCACCTTTGGAGTCAAGTTTTCTATTTCTATCATCTTTCAAAATATAACATTGACTTCCAAAAATTCTCAAGTAACTTACATTGGGTGTGTATCCATATCGTAGCTCATAAGCTGTCTTTCTTCAATTGAACTCTATTTAGTGTGTAGATAGTAGTACTGATAGCTTCTCTCTAGAATTTTTGTGTGATTCCTTTCTCAATCATCAGTGTTTTGGCACAATCAATAATTGATCTATTTCTTCTTTCAGCAATCCCATTTTGTTGTGGTGTTCTCAGTGCAGAAACTTGTCTTTTAATTCCATGCTCATTACAAAAGGTAGTGAATTCATCAGAAATAAATTCTCCTCCTCTATCCAACATTAGAAATTTTAGTTCCTTTCCAATTTTTTTTTCCAATATATCTTTATACCATTTAAAAATTTTAAATACTTCTAATTTCTCTTTTAAGAACATAATAGTCATCATTTTAGAGTAACCATCAAAAAATAGAATGAAGTATCTATCACCATAATAGTTTTTTGTTCTCATTGGTCCACATAAGTCAGTATGGACTAATTCTAGAATAGCATTAGATGTGTAGGTCTTTCTCTTGAAACTAGACTTTGTCATTTTACCTTTTTGACAATTCTTACACATGACATGGTCGGGTTTTGAAATTCTTGGTAAGTCTCTTACTTTCCTTTTATTGCTTATCCTAACCATGTTGTCAAAATTCACATGACATAACCTTTTATGCCACAACCACATGTCTTCATTTCTATCCAATAAACAAGTGGTCTCAATATTATCAAGATAGAATAGGTTACCTTTTGTTTGTTCACCAGTACCTATCAACCTTCCTGATTCATTAAATATCTTTGCCTTTTTGTTCTCAAATGCAACTCAGTGACCTGTGTTATTCAACTGTGAAACACTCAATATATTATAGTTAAGTCCTTTCACCTAATATGCATTTTCACATCTGATCAAATTATTCAACATGATGGTTTCTTTACCAGTCATGTGGTGAGTACAACCACTATCAATAATCCAGACATCATTCTTTCTAACAATAGATATGAGTGCAGTTTCTACATACCTTTCTTCTTCATCTGAATCATCCTTCATAGAAACAAATAATATCTCAATATCTTCATCAGACTCAGTGTCAATATCTTTAGCTTTGTTCTCAACCAGGTAAAATGCCTTCTTTCCTTTGTCCTTGTAGTCTTGGTTATCTCTTCTATCAGATTGTCGGTTGCTTTGGTAGACTGGATCATCACTTCTATCATACTTCTTTTCATAAGATCTTTCATCTTTTATGTCTTCTTTTCTCTTGTTTGGACATCTAGCAGAAAATTTTCCAATCTCTTTATAATTAAAACATACCAATGGTAATTTAACTTTGTATCTACCTTTGCCTCTCTACAATCTTCTAGCAATTAGTGCTTCAATTTCATCAAGTTCTTGTTCATCACTATCACTTTCACTATCATTTATCATAGTGTGTTTATGACTTGATTTACTTACTTTCAAAGAAGATTTGAATGCAGACTCAGTAGATGGTAAGACACTGTTGTCAAAGTTGTTCATCTCAAATAAAATAAGTCTACCAATAAAACTATCTAGAGTAACATTGTTATTTTCTACTGTTCTCATTTCTTGTATGGTAGATACTCTAATAGAATATATAGTTAGTAAGGTTCTTAGAATTTTACTTACCAATGCTTCTTCTTCAAGTATGCCTCCAACTCCTCATATATCATTAACAACCTCTCTGATTATGCTACTGTACTGAGTGATGTTTTCTCCTTCTTTCATTCTTAGGTCATCAAAATTTCCTCTTAGGATTTCTACTTTATCTCTTAGCACATTTTTATCTCCTCCATGTACTAGCTTTACTTTATCCCACATTTGTTTGGTAGTGGTGCATGATTTGACATCTTCAAATTCAGCATCAGAGAGTGAGGAAGCAAGTTCTATCATCATATAATTGTGTTCATGATTTTCTCTCAATTGATCAACTGTCAGAGGTCTAGTAGGTAACTCACATTTAGTACTTAGGTATTGTGTGACATCATATCCAATACCTGATAGGTGGAGTCTTATCCTACTTTTCCATGATGCAAATTTTTCCTTGTTCAACTTAGGCACATCCCTTTTTCTCATCTTGTGATCTTTAGCTTAGGTCTTTAAACCTTCCTTTCAAGCACACAAGCTTTGATACCAATTGTTAGAATAATTGAGAGGGGGGAGGTGAATCAGTGGTCTCAATAATTAATCAAATAATTTCAACCAAAAATTTATACCACAAATATAAACCTATAGTTATCTTCATCCCTACAAGATGTATGCCTTTAAATAATCTTATCAAATAACTACTGCTTAGAATTCACTATTTACCCCTTTTATTAAGCTTTACTGAATAGCAGTTTAGCCTTTACCGAAATACAGTAAATAACTTAGTGTTTACCAATCAATCCTATTTTAGTAATGTGTAAAGAAAAACATTAAATAAATGAACCATATACACATTTGACACATGGATTTTTAAGGTGGAAACCCTGTTAAGGGAAAAAAAACTTGGGACTGGTAACCCAAAATTTTCACTCTTCTAAAGTGAGCTTTGTGAAGAGACAACCTTGTTAAAGGTTACAAACACACTGTTAAGTGTGACCTTGTTAGAGGATTTAAAAATTTTGATTAATCTTTTGACCTTCTGCATTTACAATGCTATCAACAAGTAAAAACCTTTTGATACTCCTTGGGAAGTATCTCAATGTATAAAGGATGGTTAAATCCTACCCGGTTAAGAGATTTCTTGAATCAATGGTTAAACTAAAATAGTATATGACCTGCTCATAAATATAACTTAGTCTTTGTAGATGTTTAGATCTATTTTAAGATCATAATACATTTCTGATCACTGTTCTCTTCAATTCCTTTGCTCTACTTCTTTCTTCTTAGTGAATGTCATTGCTTCTTTGTTGCTAAGTGTCTGCAAAATTATTTAGCTCTATTCTTCAGCTTGTTTGATCTAGTTAGTATGAAGACTTCTATCTTCACCATAAATCTCTTCAGCATTCCTCTTATTCTTTTCCCATTTCTTATTACTTACTTGTCTCTTTATATATACATGATTTGACCATTTCTTGTCCTTCTTGTTTTCTTCGTTGATCACTTCTTGATCTTTAAAGATTGCCATGCTAGCTTTAGTTTTATTCCACAAATCTCTCCTTGTTTTCTAGAATAAAACATTCTTTAAATATCCTTCTTATATTTATCTTTTAACTAATCGATGAAAAAAAAGTGAAAAATCAATTAATTCTATCTTTAGATCCTACCAGCTAAGTTGTTTTGTCATTTCCTAACTTCAGTTTCTGTCGGTCAACACTTCAGTTGTGCTCGGTGACTACTGCAGATAGCTCGGGCATTAACTTTAGTTGAGTTTGGTGACAACTACAGCTAGCTCAATAATGCTTGCTTGGGTAACACTGTCCATCAGTTTACACTATGAACTTTTGTGCTCAGGGTTCATCATCACTCGGTGTATGATTACCGATGACAAAGACTTTGTCTCTTCAGATCTTTAAGTGTTGTGACAATATTAGTATGAGAAATCATACCATATTAAGTTTAAATCAATGACAATACAATACATTAACTAATTTAATGTCTTGCATTTACTTTCTACATCTTTGTGATCATCAAATTTTTCATCTTCAAACATTCAATTAGTTATAGTTCATTAGGATCCCATCATGCACCTTGATCTTCTCACGCTAGAGTGAAGAAAATGTACATAAAATTGCATCAATTATACCATTAGTTAGGGATGAAGAGGGACATTTTTGAATTGTGGAAAGCTTCTTGGAATGTTAGAGGGTGAAGGCCAAACATCAACACCTAACAAGACTTCTTCAACCTCATCTTGTCCTAGAATGGAAGTGGGAAATTATTTCTATGGACTTTATAGTAGGAATTCTACTTACTCCATGGAGGCATGATACTATCATGGTCATAGTCAATAAACTAACCAAGGTAATGTATTTAGCTCATATGGGGTCCTCCTATACAATAGATTCAATAGACTGGGTGTTTATGAAGTATATTATTAGACTTCATGGTATTCCCTAGAGGGTTATTTCTAACCGAGATCTAGTTTTTACATCTAGGTTTTGGACTTCTTTACAACATGCTTTGAGAACACAACTAAAATTTAGTTTTACATATCATCTGGATACAGACAATTAGATAGAGATGGAGAACCATGTTTTAGAGAATACGCTCAAAATGTATGTGATGAATAGACAAATTCACTTGGAGGACTACCTATATTTGGTAGAGTTTGCATATAATAATGGGTATCATAGCTCCGTTGACATGTCACCATTCCATGCTTTGTAGGGTCATCCTTTCCGCAAACCTATGAGTTGGGACCATTTGGAGGATAGGGTTATTCTTTGTCTAGAGATGTTACAAGACATGAAACAATAGGTTGAGAAGATTAGGGAGCATCATGTGGAAGGTCAAGGTAGGTAGAAAAAGTATTTTGATGCTCACAAGATCGATAAACAATTCTCAATTAGGGAGAGAGTGTTTTTGAGGGTTATCCCATGAAAGAGTCCAATCCTCTATTGGGAGGGCTCTAAGATGGCACCCTAGTTTATTGATCCATTCAAGGTCCTAGAGAGGATAGGGTTATTTTCTTATCAACTTGCCTTTCCACCCAACCTCACTCGTATCCATGATGTGTTTCATGTTTTAGTTCTTAGGAGATATATTCCTATTTTGACTCATGTTCTAGATTGGAATGATTTATAGGTAGAGGAAAAGTAGCTAGCTTTGGATCTCATGCACATTCTATAGTAGTTAACATTGACCCTCAAGGGTCACACCTGATGGGCCCAAGTAATGGTTCTATTTTGTCAATGTTTGCTATGTTTTTCTGTCCTTGTCAAGTGTCTAGTCATGGTTAAAGGGTTTTAAGACTTGATTTTAATGCATTTTCTGATGTTTAGATAAAATTGGTATCATGGTTGAGCTTATCTCTAAACTACCTTCTTAATGATAGAAACTCCTAAATAGTTATAGCTATGCCATTTATCCATGTTAATTATAGTTATAGTTTAATGAATGGTTATCTTGCAATGAAATAGATATACCTATGTTGTTGGGCACACTAATGCTATGATCTAATTGGGAAGACCAACATTTTTGGAACTGTTTCTGGGGATGGTGTCAAACTAAGGTCCTATTTCAGCCATGATTTTTTGTTGTTTTAGTCTTAGTGTGTTGTCTTTAGCTTGCCTTGGATTCAGTTAATATTAAGTTATATTCCAATTCAAGATAGTTTAAATTCATTTCAATCTGCATGCATGGAGATAAGAGAAGAGATTCCTTAGGAATATTTATACCTAATGATCCTTATTCTAGTAACTAACTAGGAAATATATTTGTACACCAAGAAGAAGAAGAAGAAGAAGAAGAAGAAGAAGAAGAAGAAGAAGAAGATAACCCCTATGTTGATGTCCCTTCAAATTTAGCCCCTTCTTCCTCTTCCTCAGAAGAAGAACCAGTTGATACAAATCCCTTTTCTGATATATTTTCCAATTTAAATATTCCTCCACTTGGGGATACATTTTCTCAAAAACAACCTGATAATAAAATTTCCTTGGTAGTCTATCAACCAAGGATGGAAAGACCTAATCACCCAAATTTTGAATTCCCTAATACTGGCCAAAATGATAAAAATAACCTCAAAAAATTCCTTTCTTTATTCCTCGCTAATTTCTATGGCTTGATAAAAAAGGAGCTAGAAATATTCCTATTTTAATTTGACATTCTCTATAAAAGCTATAACTACACCATAGATGCCCATAGGCTTAAGGTATTTCCTACCACTATGAAGGAATTGACATTAAGATGGTTTATGAGTCTAGGAAGAAATGTTGTGAGAACTTGGGACAATATGAAAAATATATTCCTTGAAAAGTATAAAGAATATTATACATGAGATAAAATGGAATGACATATTTAGAATGCAACAAAAATAATATGAGAGTTTGGAGGACTATATTTCAAGGCTCTTTTTTATTTTTAATAAGTCCCCACACCATGAGCTTAATGAAGAGTCTCAAATGTTTATTTTTCTAAGAGGTATAACTGGAGGTTGTATTAAATATTTAGACATGGTGGGGGGAGGAGATACCACTAAAATTATCTTGGGATGATCTCAAGAAGATATTCTTGAGTTACTCTAGAGTAGCTGTCAAGAAGGGAAGAGGTTATCAACCTACTATGGGAAAGTCATCTACTAGAATAGTTTCAAGGAAAGAAATAACACACATGTTGTCAGACTTCAAGCAAGATATCAACAATACAGATATCCAATTGGATACAATGCAAGCCAAGAATAAGTGTGAGGAGGTAGAGGCAATGCTAGAAGAATATTACCCTCAATGTAGACATTAGAAGAAGGACTGAAGATGCAAGATGGGGGATAACATAGAAAGAAATACAATTCCTATTGAATTCAATCTAGTAGAGGTAGATGAAGACTATATTTTCTTCATTTCTCAATGAAGGCCATGGGTTAAAAGACATGATATGCCACAAGACCCCTTAAATTTTAGTGGTCCTTATTCAAATGCATATAATAATCAATAGAAACCCCCATACAATGAAAATTTTGGAGGTTGTGCACCTCAACCTTGGAATTATCCTCAGAATGCCTTTCCAAATGATCAGAACCCTATAACCTAGTGAAAACCTCCTTAAGGGAACTAGAAACAACCTCAAGGAAGCTAGACACAACCTCAAAGTTCATGGCAACCACATAAGGGTAATTGGTAGAAAATTTCACAATGGAGAGGAGGTTAACAATAGCCAAATCAACCAACTGGTTATCTTTTATAGCCTCAGTAACTAGCCTTAATGCCACCTCCTACAACCAATAATAATTCCCCTAAGCCTACTCAATTACCTACATAACTTGATCCTAATCCTAATAATAAGCCATAACAACAACCTATCTATTCCGCAAACCCAAACCAATACCTTCCTTATGTTGTACATATAATTTATATACACTTTAGCTTTGGAATCAATTTTCTAGCACCATCTCCACCAGCTATAAATGAGATGCCTAGGGATAAATTAGAACAAGAAGCTTTGTCTAATCTAGTTTTGCAACAAAATCTGATGAGAGAAACAAAGGTTCCAAAACAATCAGATGTAATGCCTCCATTTCCTCAAAGATTAGAAGAATAAGAAGTACCCAAACCAAATGAGGATTCAACCTTTGACATTATAGACCAATTGAACCATGAAAAACACCTTAGGGTAATTGGTAGAAAATTTCACAATGGAGAGGAGATCAACAATAGCCAAATCAACTAGTTGGTTATCTTGTGTAGCCTCAACAACTAGCCTTAATGCCGCCTCCTGCTACCAATAATAATTCCCATAAGCCTACTCAATTAACTTCACAACCTGTTCCTAATCCTAACAATAAGCCACAGAAACAACCTATCTATTCTACAAACCCAAATGAATACCCTACATATGTTATAAATATATGTGATATACACCTTAGATCTGTAATAACTTTGCCAACACCATTGATGAGCTTAATTAATGGATCTTTTAATGATCCTACTTTGATATATTTCCTATGTCCTATTCCTAAGGTGTCTTATATTCTTCTTATGAACCTAACATAGTTTATTTTTGACTCACTTTCTTGGAATTAGTTACAAAGACTTAAGTTTCTAATTTTATATCCTTGATATGAGGTGCATATACTATTTTATGATTATCAAATATCTATATGTTAGTCATAATTATTGTTTGATGGATATTTAATCTTGTAATGAATGGATATACATATATTTTGTATTGTATATGTTTGTGCTTGTTAACATTTGTGATGCAGAAGTATTAAATGAAGAAATGATCAACAAATGATGCTCAATCAGGTTGCACTATTGAAGACTAAGTCCCTATAGCTCAACAAGGATTGACAATTGAAGAAGTCTTCTAATGAGCTAGTCACAACTCATGTTGAGTTAGTTTGATGGTTAATTTTGTTAAGGAATCAATCTAGGAAGTAGTGGAGACTAGATCTTCTCCTCGTGTTGTTGAAAAAATCTTATGTTCTTCACGTAGTGGATAATTTTCCTCTTCTTTCTAGCTTTTCAATAATTCTGATTCACCTAATCTCTTGGCATTGATCTATTACTTAGTTAGTAGGATTTCTATTATAAATAAGAATATGAACCTCTTCAGAGGCTAGTTTGACATAAAGAGTAGTCAGATAACCAGGGCCCAAGGCACTCCCTACTACCAAACCAACTCGCAGGCACAACTTAGAAGCACCATACATAGAATGGAAGAGAAAGAGAGAAGAAATTTATATTATTTCATCAAACATCATACATGCAAGACTATAAGGCCTTCCCATTTATGGACATATACATTTATATATTTAAAGAATAATCTTCATACATGCAAGGTCACAAACATGTGACCCAAATCTTCTCACTC
Source organism: Thuja plicata (assembly GCA_018584345.1). Lineage (NCBI taxonomy): Eukaryota > Viridiplantae > Streptophyta > Pinopsida > Cupressales > Cupressaceae > Thuja > Thuja plicata. Next base: position 432,542 of record MU226306.1, read on the forward strand.
TTTGCTACTCACCACTACTGCCAACTATCACTCCAATCTAAGAACATAAAACTAAAATATATACAAGAGTCTGCCAAAGAGGTCAGCACCAAAGATCCTATAGATCCAACATAGGAAACAACAAAGACCCGGATTTAGGTCCACTGGCATCCCAATGAGAGACCCCAACATTAATTATGCTATGAAAATTAAATGCACATGTCAGCCAGAAGATCCAACATCCAAAAACTAACTCGGTGAGAAAGAATAATAAGCACAGATACCAGTCAGTGAAATCACTGAGACACTATCGGTGAAGCCATCCAAGAAAAGTAACCAAACTCAAGTGATGGACCAACAAATCTTCAACTGACCAAACAAGAGCAGTTACCGAGCACTTCACCAAGGAGTCTCCAACAAGCTACCAAACCAAAACAAACATTATTTTGGTTGACACAAGATTACCAAGAACCCATGATGCTCCTGCATTAGACACCTAGGGTTAAAAGAAATGACTCTCTAAATAATGAGTTAGGTACAACCTAAATTGAAGCCAACATAGATTGAGAAATCCAAGATGAGTCCTCAATCGGTTTGTTCTTCCACTTTACCAAATAATCCATGTAATCCTTTCCTCTTGTACTTCTACCAACTCTCTTTTTGAAATTTTTCTCAACTTCTTCTACCTATTTCTTAGGATAATCACTCAGTATTGTCCCTTCTTCATCAGATTCATGATACTCATACAAGTATGAAATGTTGAATATAAGTGATATATCCATGTCATCAGCTAATTCTACCTCATAAGAATTTATACCATCAAACCTTCTCAATATCTTGCAAGGACCAAATTTATCCATCTTCAATTTACCATATTTTCCAATAGGAAACCTACCTTTCTTCAAATGAACCATAACTGTATCACCAACTTCACAAGTCTTATGTTTTCTTGATCTATCTACACTATCTTTGTATTTATTATTACTTTGATCCAACTTATGTTTCACGTCCTTGTGTAATGTCTTCATAAACTCAACAAATTTTCAGCTTCATCACTTCTCTCTTTTTTTCTCCATCAATATCTCTCAAGTCTGATATACCTCTCGGTTATGTTCCATGAACAATCTCAAAAGGTATCTTTCCAGTACTTATATTTACTAAGCTATTATTTATAAACTCTTCTTGTACTAACATCAAATCCCAATTACTCAGTGTGTCTCCAACTAAGAATCTCAACAAGTTATCCAAAATTTGGTTTACAACCTTTGTTTTTCCATCAATCTCTAGATGAAATGTAGAAACATACTTTAACTCAGTGTCCAACTTCTTCCAAAGTGTCTTCCAAAAATATCTAACAAACTTACTATCTTGATCAAAGATGATACTCCTTGGTAATCCATGCAATTTGACAATCTCCTCAAAGAAAAGATCTACTATATGCACTGCATGTGATGTTTTTCTACATGGTATGAAATGTGTCATCTTGTAAAATCTATCCACAATAAAAAATATGGAATCATTACCTCTTATTTTCCTCGGTAAGCCAAGAAAAAATCTATATTGATATCACTCCAAGGTTTCTCAGGAACAAAAATCAGTGTATACAATCTAGTATTTTGACTTAATCCTTTTGAAACTTGATAAAATCCACAACCTTTCACAAATTTATTAACATCCTTATACAAATAAGGCCAAAAATACATTTCCTTGAGTAAAATCAATGTTTTATCAATTCCAAAATGTCCAGCCAAAACACTAATTTTTTTTCCCTTGATCAAATTTGTTCTCATTGATCCTCTTGGTATACATAATTGAATACCTTTGAAAAACATATCCTCTTGATTGAAATAATCTTCAAATCTACTCAATTTCTCTAAAATAGATGCTTTGCACATTCTCCACTGCTCAGAAAAATTAGGGTTAGTTTCATACAAATTCTTCATATCATTGAAACCAAGAACCTCAATTCTCACTTCAGTCAACAAAGATCTTCTTCTACTCAATGCATCAACAACTTGATTAGATAATCCACTCTTATGATTTATCACAAATGTGAAATTCTATAAATACTCTACCTATTTCATATTCTCTGATTCAAATTATCCTAACTACCCTAATACTGTAAAGCCTTATGATCAGTATACAACAAAAATTCACTCAACATCAAATAATGTTGCCATTTCTTCAGAGCTTGAACAATACCATATAATTCTTGATCATAGAAAAAATATTTCCTTTTTCATCATTCAAATTTTCACTAAAAAACATGTTTACCTTCTTCAGTTAACACAACTCCTATTGCACTTCCACTTGTATCACATTCAACTTGTAATACCTTATTTAAATTAGATAGGCTAACATAGGTAATTCAACAACCTTTTTTTAAAGTCTCAAAACTCTTATCAGATCCATGTGTCTGTATGAATTCTCCTTTGTCTCCTCTCATTATCTTAGTCATAGCATTACAAATAGAACTATTTTTTTTGATAAACTTCCTATAAAAACTTGCCAATCCATGAAATGATCTTGCCTCACTGACATTCTCAGGTGTATGTCAACTAAGTATAGCTTCAAATTTATTAGGATCCATCTTCAAACCATCTTTTGAAATAAAAAACCTAAATACACAAGTTCTTCTTTCATGAAGGAACACTTTTTCAAATTTATCAGCAACTTTTCCTCTTTCAATCTTTGCAACACTTGTCTTATATGCATCAAATTCTATTCTCTAGTCTTACTAAATATTTGAATATCATCCAAGTATAAAATCACACATTTATTCAAGAATTTATTCAAAACCTCATTCATCAACCTCATAAATGTACTCAGTGCATTAGTTAAACCAAAGGGCATAACTAATCACTCATACAAAATTTCTTTTGTCTTTAAAGAAGTTTTTCATTCATCACCTTCTTTGATTCTGATCTAATGATATCCACTCTTCAAATCAATTTTCATAAAATATTTTGATCCACTCAAACAATCCATTATATAATCCATCCTCGGTATAGGAAATCAATACTTAAATATGATCTTGTTGATTTCTCTTGAATCAGTACACATTCACCATTATCCATTCTTCTTAGGTGCCATTACAAATGGTAATGCACATGGACTCAAACTTTCTCTGATCAAACCCTTGTTCAATATCTCATGAACTTGTCAGTTGAGTTCTTCATTCTTGGTTGATGTTAAGCGGTGTGGTGCCTTGTTTGGAAAATTAGCTCCAGGAATCATATCCATACAATGACTAATATCTCTCATTGCTAGAAAACCATTTGGTACATTATCTAAAATGATCTCATTATAATCGGTGAGAAATTTCTCAACTTCTTGTGGAACTTTATCTTATGTATTCTTACTTAGTTTTTTAGGAATCAAAGCATAATAGATATCATTCCTTTTCAAATCCTTAACAAACTAGCTACCTTCCATCAAACAAACTTTCATAGATGTACATATCTCACCAACATATTATTCAATCAAAGGTAAAAATGTTTTCTTCTTACCATCAACCAAAATAGTATATTTGTTCACTCTTCCATCATGTATATCATGTGTATCATATTTCCAAGGTCTACCCAACAAAATATGACAACAATCCATTGGAGTAATATCACACAACACCTTATCATAATACATTCCAATTTTTAGATTCACAAAACATTGTTCACTCACCATTAATGTATGCTCATCCTTGATCCATGAAATATGATAGGGATTCTAGTTCTTCATTCTTTCCAACTCCAACTTTGTGACCATCTCCTCTGATGCCAGATTCTTTGAGCTTCGACTATCAACAATTACCTTCCAAAATTTTTCTGCAACTCTGCATCTGGTCTTGAACAAACTTTTCCTCATAGGATCTTGCTTATTATTCTCACTCCATAATATTATTCTTACCATTAGGTTTTATCCCTTTTCAGGTTCATTCGATGAGTCTTCTTGCACCAAAGCATTTCTTCTACTATCCATTTTCTTTCTTACATGTGTATACTTGAAATATCTATGTCCTTCTTCACCGCAATTATAACAAGTTCCTTGGAACACTCTTCTACTATAACCACCATGGTGGGAATTACCTCTAACTCTAAATGAATTTCCACCTTTCCACTTGGTCTTACCCTTATCTTGATATGTCTTGTCTTGATCATATCTCTCATTGTCTCCATTGGATCTACCTCTTCCTCTAGGGAATGTACCTCCTCTTCCTCTTTTCTTTTGTTCATATCTTTTGTTCAATTTCTCTTAAGCTTTTAGGGAAAAGTGATTCACCTCTTCAATACTCTCCATATTTACCAAGCTAATATAATCTTGTAAAAAACTTCTTAATCCATTTAGATATCTTTCTATTCTTTCCACCTCATCTTGAGCATGTCCAGATCTGATGTGTAACCTATAAAATTCCTCGGTGTAATCCTTTACCCAATTATATTTCTTCTTCAAACTTTGCATTCTCCTAACTAGGTTAATATGGTAATCACAAGTTAGAAATTTTCCTTCCAATTTGTTTATCATCTTATCCCATATCTTGATCTTGTGTTTACCCTTCTTCTTTTGATCCAATTACAGATGCTCCCACCATAAGGATGCATGACCTTTCAAATTTGTACTTGGAATATTTAGTTGTTTATCCTCTGATACATTCTCATACTTAAAGTATTTCTCCATATCAGTTATCTAGTCTATCAACTCATCCAAATCTAACTTTCCACTATACTCACTTAGGTTTGGACTTCAAACTTATCAATTCTCATAGGAATATATCTTCTTCCTGATCCATCCCAGGTGAAAGTGCAGATTCTCCTTGCACTTCTTCAACTTCATCATCACTAACATCCTCAAGATGTCTTCCTTGGTGCTAGGCTATCTCAACAGCTTCCAATTTTTCAAAAATCTATATTAGCATAGAAGCTAGACCTGGATATGTATTTCCACTCCCACAAAAAATCTTGAAACCTTCTACAATTGTATGCTAGATCACAATCTACTACCCTACAAAAAAAATCACTAGGGTTCATAAGAAGGAACCTCAGATCTCACCTTCGCTTTGATACCACCTGATACAAGGAGTGGTTGGATAACCAGGGTCCAAGGCACTCCCAACTACCAAACCATCTTCTAAGCACAACTTAGAAGCAACATACACAGAATGGGAGAGAAAGAGAGAAGAACTTTATATTATTCATCAAATATCATACATGATGGGCTATAAGGCCTTACCAGTTATATCCATATACATTTAGATCTTTATAGAATAATCTTCATACATACAAGGTCACCTATCTATGATCTAAATATTCTAACTCTTCATTACTCACCTCTGCTGCCAACTATCACTCCAATCTAAGAACAAAAAGATAAAATATATACAAGAGTCCACCAAAGATGTTGGTACCAAAGGTCCTATAGATAAAACATAGGAAAAAAACAAAGACCTAGACTTAGGTCCAGACACATCCCAATGAGAGACCCCAACATTAATTATTCTATGGAAATTAAATGCACATGTTAGACAGAATATCCAACATCCAAAAACTAACTCAGTGAGAAAGACTACAAAGAAGAGAGACCAGTCAGTGAAACCACCAAGTAGTCAAGAACAACCACCAAGACCCCATCACTGAAGCCAACCAAGAAAATTAACCAACCCCAAGTGGTGAACCAACAAACCTTCAACTGACAAAAAAATATTAGTTACCGAGCACTTCACAAATTAGTCTCCAACAAGATACCAAACCAAAACAAACATAATTTTGGTTTACATAGGATTTACAAGAACCCAAGATAATCCTACATCATAGTTAGTTCAGTGGACTAGATTGATGATTGATGTAATAGAATATTAGTTTCAATAGAGTTTAGTTGTTACCAACAATGACTTGTAATCACTAAATTTTGCAAGTATTAATAAAGAACCTATACTTTTAGTTTACAAATATGTAATTGAATTTTGAGTACTCACTCAAGAGGGCCAACTTGGTGACTAACCCCCTTTAGTTTCAGAAAGTAATTTTTGTCAGTTCATTTGCAAGTTTAGGCATTTGAATGTTCCTACTACCACTGGAAGATACTTCCTATGATTGTTCCTACAACCAAAGGTAGAAATGGTAGTTCATGCATGTACATCCTTAACTCCATTGTAGTAGTTTGGATAATCTTAGTTTAGCATTTAAATTCCCTTCAACATTTAAATTTAAGTACAATTCTAATATTTATCATTTAGAATTTACCTTTCAAGAATTTCTTTCCTTACATGTTATAAGTTAGCATGAATTTGGTAGGAATATAGTGCATATACTTTGCAGACCCATTTCAAGTTCATACACCCCGGTTTCATAGATAAATGAGATTTTACAATGGAAAAGATAGCTACCCAATCGAATGTCCCATCCCTAAGTTGAGTTGTGTAACCTAGTTATTGAGCCATTTGCGAAGTCAAGAATTTTGGCACCATTATCAGGGATGGTGTCAAGCTAAGAATATATTTCAGTCATGATCTCAATTCCTAGTTCATTTCATGTTATCGTTAGTCTTCTTTAGTAAACAATTTTCAAGTTTCATTTTATCCTGTTAGTTCAGAACCATCAATCTGCATGCATAAAAGAAGAGATGCTTTAGGAAGATTCCTTCCTAACTACCCTAAAAATCAGTTAGGTGAGACTTTTGTTAACTAGGAAGAAGAGGAAGAAGATTAGAACCCCTATGATAATGTTGCACAAAATTTATCCCACTCTATTGTTGGCATAAGTAATGTAGCGTATGATTTTGTTGCTGAACTGATGATAGGGTTATCAGTTATGATGTTGTCATTTATTTCAACTTAGTGTTTGTTGGTTGACTGTGTACATACTATTCTAATGTATGTTCAAGATATTGATGTATGAGTTGTAGAGAGAATTGGAGTGTGAAATCATACATGAAGACTAAGTGATCTCTCTAGATGCTATATCTATGAGTGCAAAGATTTATCTTATGGATTGAGTGAGTTATGATTGATTGAAGGTTGACAGGTTAAGAGGAGGAACATGATGTTGCACATGAAGAATGATTTGATAAATTTGTCAATAATATTTAGATTCAGATGTTGTGGTCATATTATGTGTATCTTGGATATCTCATGAGGTTTTGGTTACAACCACATCATATTTTGATGATCGAAAGGAAAAGTTTCAAGTGACATAAGGTTGTTCAGAAAAGAGTTAAAGGTGTAATTTAGAAAAATCAGTTAGATCCTTGACCAATGATGATACACCATGTTGCGGTGAGTGTTTATGTGTTCAAGGGATCATGGTGTTGTTTCTAATTGATGAGGATTGATGTGATGACCTATAACTGATTGAATGTTTGAATATGTTAAGTTGATAATCACTGAGCTGTAGAAAGTTAATGCAAGACATTATATCAATTAATGTATTGTATTGTCATTGATGTCAACTTGATATAATCTAATTGGTTATATTCAAAGTGTCAAAGACTTTAAAGAACCTGAAAGATAAAGGTTATGCTATCAATAATGCATAAAAGTTCAGTATTCACTAAGTGACAACAAACATCGATGGTCAGTGCACCCCGACGGATAGAAAAAATTGAGAGGAAAGTCATAGTGATACCTGAGAAATAAACCCGAGAAAGCATTACTGATGAGAAGAATCAATGAAACCTAAGCACAACTTCATAGTGTTAACTAATGGATAGACAACCCTGATGGAGACACCCAAGGAGAACTTAAGTGTTTACTGAGCCAACAAGGAGTTAAACACCGAAAAGAACTGAAGTTCAGAAATGAAAAAAAACTTAGCTGGAAAGAGATAAAGGAGTTAACTAGTTGTTAATATTGTTTTCATAGACAAGTTAAATCTAGAGATAAGATACATTTTTAAAGTTGTTTTATTCTAGTTGTCTAAGGGAAATCTACAAGATAAAACTAAAGTATAGTTTTAAAGCAAGATTGGCTAGAATTGTAGATCACACCAAGAACAAGAAAGTCAAGGACTTAGAAATGGTGAAATCATCTTTATAAAGAGATAAGATAATTCATTATGAATTAGTGGAGTTAGTAGAGAAGAGGATGATGAAGGTATACTGGTGATGAACAACTTCATACAGTCCTAATCAATCAAGCTAAAGAACATAGCTATATTTTTGTGGACAATGAGCAATAGAGAAGCACAACATCATGGGACAGAAAAAAGTGGAGAAAAGGTATTGAAAGTAGACATTGATAAAAAAAGTATTATGAGCTTACAATAGATCTGAAAATATGCAAATTATAGTTGTATATGTGAATAGATCATTTACTATTTTTATTTAACCATTGGATTAGAAATTCTCTTAACTGAGCAGGACTTAACAATCCTTTATATATTGAGATACATCCTAAGGAGTATCAAAAGGTTTGGTCATGAAGATAGCATAGAGATGCTAGATATCAAGTGACAAAATACACAAGGTTTGGTCATAAATATAGCATAGAAATGCCATATATCAAGTGACAAACTATTCTATTGTAAACCTCTAACAAGGTCACACCTAAAAGTGTGTTTGTAACCTTTAACAAGGTTGGCTCTTCACCAAGCTCACTTTAGAAGAGTGAAAATTTTGGGTTACCAGTCCCAAGTGCTTTTTCCCTTAATAGGGTTTCCATGTTAAAAATCCATGTGTCAATGTGTTAATGAGTCATTACTTCAGTGTTTTGCATTACACATAACTAATATGGATTGCTTGGTATACAATAAGTAACTTACTATATTTTGGTAAATGAAAGACAACTAATTGGTAAAGATAAACAATAAGGTTTTACAGTGAACTCCAAGCAGTAGTTATTTGTTGAGATTATTTCAAGGCATTCATCTTGTAGGACTTAAGATAACTAGAGGTTTATAATTATGGTAATAAATTTTTGGGTTAATTTATTGGAATATTTTTGAGGCCACTAATTCACCCCCCTCTTAGTTATTCTAAAAATTGGTATTATAGCTTGTGTGCTTAAAAGGAAGGTTTCAAGACCTAAATAAAAGATCATGAGATGAGAAAATAGGATGTGCCCAAGTTGAACAAGGACAATGTTGCATCATGGAAAAGTAGGATAAGACTCCACCTATCAGGTATTGGAAATGATTTTACTCAATACTTAGATGCTGAATATGTGTTTCCTACATGACCTCACACACTTGAGAAATTAAGAGAAAAGCATGAGCATAATTCTATGATGATAGAACTTGCTTCCTCACTCTCTGATGCTAAATTTGAAGATGTCAAAATCTAAACCTCTGCAAAGCAAATGTGGGATAAATTGAAGTTGGTACATGGAGGAGATGCTAATTTACTAAGAGCTAAGGCAAAAATCCTAAGAGGTAAATTCGATGAACTAAGATTGAAAGAAGGAGAAAATATCACTCAATACAACGGAAAAGTAAGAGGTAGTCAATGTTATTCAAGGATTTGGAGGCATACTTGAAGAAGAGATAGTGGTACAAGTAAAATCCTAAAAAACTTATTGCCTGTATATGCTATTAGAGTATCTGCTATACAAGAAATGAGAGCAGTAGCAAACAATAATGTCCCTCTAGATAGTTTGGGCGATAGATTGATTTCATTTGAGATGATTAACTTTGATAGTAGTATCTTACCATTTATTGAGTCTGCATTCAAATATTCTTTAAAAATAAGTAAGTCAAGTCATAAACACACTATGAGGAATGATAGTGAAAGTGATAGTGACGACCAAGATCTTTACAAGATTAAAGCACTAATGGATAGAAGATTGCAGAGAGGCAAACGTAGATACAAAGGTAAATTACCACTTGTATGTTTTAATTATAAAGAGATTGGACACTTTGCTGCTAGATGTCCTAACAAAAGAAAAGATGATAGAAGTAATGACAGATCATATGAAAATAAGTTTGATAGAGGTGATAACAGATACTACTGAAGCAGCCAACAATCTGACATAAGAGATACTTGAGACTATAAGGAAAAAGGGAAGAAAGCTTGTTACCTGGATGAGAACAAAGATGGAGATATTGACACTAAATCTAATGAAGACATTAAGATGGTATTTGTATCCATGAAGGATGATTCACACAAAGAGGAAAGGTATGTTGAGACTACACTCATATCTAAGGTTAGTAAGAATGATGTCTAGATCATAGATAGTGGCTACACTCACCACATGACCAGTGATAAAAAAAGGTTTGAAACTTTTGAATATTATAATGGTGGATTAGTAAGAATGGGTAATGACTCACCTTGTTTAGTTGAAGGTAAAGGAACCATAATGTTGAATAACCTGATCAAATGTGAAAATGAATGCTGGGTAAAAGGACTTAACTATAATCTATTGAGTGTTTCAGAGCTGAATAACATAGGTCACTCAGTAGAATTTGAGAAAAAAAAGGCAAAGATCTTTAATGAATCAGGAAGGTTGATCAGAACTGGTGAACAAACAAAAGGTAACCTATTCTATCTTGATGATATAACACCACTTGTTTAATGGCTAGAAACAAAGACATATGGTTGTGGCATAAATGATTATGTCATGTGAATTTTGACAACATGATTAAGATAAGAAATAAAAGGAAAGTAAGAGGCTTACTGAGAATGTCAATGCCTGAGCATATCATGTGTAAGAATTGTCAAAAAGGTAAGATGACAAAGTCTATTTTCAAGAGAAAAACCCATACATCTAGTGCCATTCTAGAATTAGTCCATACTGATCTATGTGGACCCATGAGAACAAATAGTTACTATGGTGATAGATATTTTATTCTCTGTGTAGATGATTATTCTAGAATGATGAGAGTTATGTTCTTAAAAGAAAAATCAGAAGCATTCAAGATGTTTAAATGGTATAAAGCTATGGTATAAAAAAAAAGTGGTAAGGAATTGAAATTATTAATATTAGATAGAGGAGGAGAATTTGTTTCTAATGAATTCAATAAATTTTGCAATGAGCATGGAATCAAAAGACATGTTTCTACACCAAGAACACCACAACAAAATGTGATTGTTAAAAGGAGAAATAGGTCCATTTTTTATTGTGCAAGAACACTGATGATTGAGAAAAGAATCACTCAAACATTCTGGAGGGAAGCTGTCAATACTACTGTCTACACATTGAATAGAGTATAATTGAAGAAATATACCAAGAAGACACCCTATGAGATATGGTATGGTTACACACCCAATACAGTCAATGTTATATTTTGAAAGATGATAGAAATGGAAAGCTTGATTCCAAAAGTGAAGAAGGAATATTTCTAGGGTATTCCACCAAGAGAAAGGATTATAAATGTCTTAACAAGTCCTCTAACAAGATAATTGAAAGTGCAAATATCAGAAAACATGAATATGCAAAGAAAAATGATGAGGAAAGCAAAAAAGAACCAAATGACTACAATAGGTTTTTTTGCATTGAAGAATCTGACACTCTACTCGAGCAATAGTGTATCACTCCCAAGAAATAGAACATTGCACCTGACCATTAGGCTACAAATAGAAAAAATTAGGAAATTCCTCAAAATGATATTATGAACGATGGAGACCACAATCAAGGTCAAGGTGATGATCATAATGATGGACAAAGAACTAAACCGATACTTGCCAAGTATGTCAGAAGACATCATCCAAAGAACTAGATCATAGGAGACAAGAAGGCTGGAATGAGAACAAGAAGCAAGCCATTGAACACTAGATGTTTAATTTGTGATTTTGAGCCTAAATCTGTTAATACTACACTTGAAAATGAAGAACAGGTTAGTGCTATGAATGAAGAAATAGAATACATTGAGAAGAACACAACATGGACACTAGTACCTAGACCAGATGAAAAGAATGTCATGAGTACAAAATGAATATTCATAAACAAACTGAATGAGAATGGAGAAGTCACAAGGAATAAAGAAAGGTTAGTATTCAAGGGGTATGCACAAGAAGAAGGAATTGATTATGGAGAAACCTTTGCACTTGTTTCCATACTAGGAGTCATAATAGTACTTGCTTATGTTGCATTCAAAGGATTAAAAGGTATAGCAAAAGGATATCAAATCTGCATTCCTAAATGGAATACTAGAAGAAGAGGTATACATTGAACAACCAGAAGGGTTTGTTGATCCAGATAGGAGAAACATGGTATGTAGACTACACAAATCCTTGTATGGATTGAAACAAGCACCTAGAGCCTGGTATGAAAGACTTCACTCCTATCTCATAAGCATAGGATTTGTAAGAACAAGTGAAAATAGCAATCTATACTTAAAAAAAGATACTGATGATAATATTCTGATTGCTAAAATATTTGTTGATGATATCATATTTGGGGGTAATGATATGGTATGTAAATCCTTTGCTAATGAAATGAGAAAAGAGTTTGAGATGTCAATGTTTGGGGAGATCAAATTCTTTCTTGGTCTACATATTCTTCAACAAGATGCATGCATATATATCACTCAATCCAAATACATCAAGGAAGTGTTGAAGATATTCAAGATGGAATATTCCAAGCCAGTTGGAACACCTATGGCAACCAGATGTAAGCTGAAAAAAGAAGACAAATCAAATTAGGTAAATCAGACTCTATATAGATCAATGATTGACAAACTAAGGGAGTTGTTCATACTAGACTAGATATAGCACATGTAGTTGGAATAGCTACAAGATTCTCTGCTAATCCCAAAGAATCACACATGACTGTTGTAAATAGAATTTTGAGATATCTAAAGAACATTGAAGACTATGGCTTATGGTATAAAAGAGAAGGAAAATTTGAGCTTCAAGTCTATACAGATGCTGATTGGGATGGAAACCTAGATGATAGTTTAGAGTACAAATTGAGGAGCATTCTTCATGGGTGAAATAATTTTCACATGGATAAGCATGAAGAAAGGATGCATCTCACAATATACTATAGAATAAGAATATGTAGCTACTATTGCAAATTGATCTAACATTTCCTGGATCAAATAGTTACTGGAAGGTATGAATATGAAAATTCGTGAACCAGTAATTATCTATTGTGATACTACAAGTGCAATAAACATTTCTAAGAATTCAGTCATGCATGCTAAGACTAAGCATATCGCAATCAAGTATCATTACTTAAGAGAAAAAGTGCAAGAGAAAGAGGTGATACTATAATATGTTCAATCAAAGGAACAATTAGCTAACATATTCAAAAATCCATTGCCTAAAGATACATTTGAGTACCTGAGAAAGAGACTAGGGGTCTGGCCCTTGTCTAATGGTCTATAAGCTAACTAAGAGGATGCATCAGCCTACAAATAATTAGAAGATCATTCATCTTGATGCAAGAAAAGATATGGACTACAAAGATACATCTGTACATAGCAAGGTACATATCTACACCGAACACCAGAGTCATTGTATTGATAATGGATAGGGAAATTCAAGGAGTATATTATAAAAAGGAGGAAATGTATATTTTGGCATTGTTATCAAAGGGAGAGAATATCCAAAGGGAAAGATTACATATGAAATATCCATCATGACTATCATAAGGGAGAGATGAATTGAATATGAATTTGAGAGAGATGTAACCTGTAAGAGAGAGAATATCAAAAGGGGGAGAAGTATCATGAGGGAGAGATGACTTAAGGAAGAAATGAGTTAAGGGAGAGAGTACTATATAATGCTATCAAAGGAAAAAGAGATGATCAAGGAAAGGAACAATTAAAGGGAGAGACAAAATCAAAGACAAAATCAGGAGCTGCTACATCTATCCAGTAAAGGGATTGAAGATTGAAGAAAGAACTCTGCAAGAAACAAATCTAAGCTATATGAGCTTATTGAGAGCTAGACATTTGTATTGGTTATAAAATAATAAGATTGGTATATTGATGAAATACAACTGATATATTTCATATCATATTAGTAATAATATAGTATGGTAATGTAGTGTGTTTGCATCAATTCCAAAGGGAGAGATTGATGACCTATAACTGATTGAATGTTTGAAGATGTTAAGTTGATAATCACTGAGCTACAAAAAGTTAATGCAAGACATTAAATTAGTTAATGTATTGTATTTTCATTGATGTCAACTTGATTTAATACAATTGGTTATATAAGAAGTGTCAAAGACTTCAAAGAACTAGAAAGATAAAGGTTATGCTATCAATAATGCATAAAAGTTCAGTATTCACTAAGTGACAACAAACACTGACGATCAATGCACCTTGATAGATAGAGAAACCTGAGAGAAAAATCACAGTGATACCTGAGAAAGAAACCCAAGAAAGCATTACTGACGAGAAGAATCAATGAAACTCAAGAAGAACTTCACAGTGTTACCCGATAGAAAGACAACCCCGATGGAGATGCCCAAGGAGAACTGAAATGTTGACTGAGCCAACAAGGAGTTAAACACCAAAAACAACTGAAGTTTAGAAATGACAAAAGACTTAGCTGGCAAGAGATAAAGGATTTAAATGGTTGTTAATATTTTTTTCATTGATAAGTTAAAAGCCAAAGATAAGCTAGAGTTTTAAAGCTATTTTATTCCAGTAGTCTAAGAGAAATCTATGAGATAAAAATGAAGTATAGTTTTAAAGCAAGATTGGCAAGAATTGTAGATCATGCCAAGAACAAGAAAGTCAAGGACTTAGAAATAGTGAAATCATGTCTATAAAGAGACAAGATAATTAATTATGAATTAGGGGAGTGAATAGAGAAGAGGATGTTGAAGGTATAATGGTGAAGAAAAACTTCATACAGTCTTGATCAATCAAGCTAAAGAACATAGCTATATTTCTATGAACACCGAGCAACAGAGAAGCACAACATCACCAAGAATAAATAAGTGGAGTAAAGGTATTGAAAGGAGACATTGATAAGAAAGGTATTATGAGCTTACAATAGATTTGAAAATATGCAAAGTATAGTTTTATATGTGAACATATCATTTATTGTTTTAATTTAATCATTGGATCAGGAAGTCTCTTAACCGATCAGAACTTAACAATCCTTTAGATATTGAGATACATCCTAAGGAGTATCCAAAGGTTTGGTAATGAAGATAGAATAGAGATGTCAGATATCAAGTGACAAACTACACAAGGTTTGGTCATAAAGATAACATAGAGATGCCAAATATCAAGTGATACACTATTCTATTTAAATCCTCTAACAAGGTCACACCTAATAGTGTGTTTGTAACCTTTAACATGGTTGGCTCTTCACCGAGCTCACTTTAGAAGAGTGAAAATTTTGGGTTACCGGTCCCAAGTGGTTTTCCCTTAACAAGGTTTCCACATTAAAAATCCATGTGTCAATGTGTTTATAAGTCATTACTTTAGTGTTTTGCATTACACATAACTAATCTGGATTGATAGGTATACACTAAGTAATTTACTGTATTTTGGTAAATGAAAGACTGATAATCGGTAAAGATAAAGAATAAGGTTTAAAAGTGAACTTTGAGCAGTAGTTATTTGTTGAGATTATTTCAAGGCATTCATCTTGTATGATTGAAGATAACTAGAGGCTTATAATTGTGGTAAAAAAAATTTGGGTTAATTTATTAGAATATTTTTGAGGCCACTGATTCACCCCCCCTCCCTCTCAGTTATTCTAACATGATGAGTTGGCATGTTTGTGATCATTTGTAATAATATTTATTGGAGGTTGTGCAAGAACATTGAATAATTTATTTTGGTTTGAATTTTCTTTGTCAAATCAATGTGCGATGAAGTAGAAGGCCAACTTGAGTTTATTAGAAAGTATTCTAGATTTGTAACATGTTTTAGGGATTTCTCATTGAGAGGGAAAGATTGTAAAAATTTTTTTAAGGTGGTTAATTTCTCTAATCTACTTATATTTTTTCAAAGGGGAGAAGAGTAGAATAGAGTAAACATGTTTGGGAGAAGAGTAGAGAAGTACTTGAGATTGAGATCATAGAACATAAAAGATGTATCAGCTAAGGGGGCGCAGTCTTTTTTTAATATCTAGAAGAGCAACTAGATGATTACTTGGTAATTTTGGTGTTTCCTTCAATGCAAAAGGGGAATATTGTTGTTATAACTATTGTATTGTATGATTTTGTTTTAGAACTAATGATAGGCTGATCAGTTATAATATTTTCATTGATGTCAACTTAGTGTTTGTTAGTTGACTATTTACCTACTATATTGCTAATGTATGTTCAAGAGATTGAATTCTGATATTTAGAGAGAATTGGAGTGTGTGATAATATATGAAGACTAATTGATGTCCCTATATGTTATATCTATGACTGCAAAGATTTATCTTATGTATTGTGTGGGTTATGATTGATTGAAGATTGACAAGTTAGTAGGAAGAAAAAGATGTTACATAGGATGAATGCTTTGATGATATTGTCAATAGTGTTTGGATTCAGATGTTGTGGTCATAATATGTGCATCTTGGACATGTCACAAGGATGTGGTTGTGACCACATAATTTTTTGATGATCAGTTATGATGTTTTAATTTATGTCAACTTAGTGTTTGTTGGTTGAATGTGTGCCTACTATTCTAATGTATGTTCAAGACATTGAATCTTGAGTTGTAGATAGAATTGGAGTGTGCAATCATACATGAAGACTAAGTGATGTCTATAGATGCTATATCTATGAGAGAAAAGATTTATCTTATGTATTGAGTGAGTTATGATTGATTTAAGGTTGATAGGTTAAGAGGAAGAACAAGAAGTTGCACATGAAGAATGATTTGATGATTTTGTCAATAGTGTTTGGATTTAGATGTTGTGGTCATAATATGTGTATTTTAGATATGTCATGAGGTTTTTTTTTGTGACTGCATCATGTTTTGATGATCAGAAGGAAAAATTTCAAGTGACAAAAGGTTGTTAAACAAAGAGTTAAAGGTGTTCTTTAGAATAGCTAGTTAGATCCTTGACCCATGATGATCCACTGCATTGGGATGAGTGTTTATGTGTTTGATAGATTGTGGTGTTATTTATGATCAATGAGGATTGATGAGTTGGAATGTTTGTGATCATTTGTAATTGGATTTATTGGAGGTTGTGAAATAAAATTGAAGACTCAATTTTGGTTTGACTTTTCTTTGTCAAATCAATGTGCAATGAAATAGAAGGTTGACCTAAGTTTGTTAGAAAGTGTTCTAGATTTGTAACACATTTTAGGGCTTGCTCATTGAATGGGAAATATTGTAAAACATTTTGTAAGGTGGTTAATTTACCTAAAGTATTTGTATTGTATAAATATGTAAAATAATGAAATAGACAAGTGTGGATCATGGATGCAGAGGTGTGATCAAGAAGAAGAAGAAAAGAGAAGTGTGTCTGCATGTGTAGTAGAGATTGAGCTTGAACTGGATCTATATTAGCAAAGGAAGTTATATTTTCTTAGATCATTTACTTGTTGATTCCTAATAGCTTCATCAAGATAAATCCCTTAATCGGGTAGATTCTAATGGGTCTAAATTGTAAATCCTTTAATAGGGTGCCTCTTTAATTAGGGTTTGAAATCCTTTAACTAGGTTAGTCCTAATAGGGTAAATCTCCTAACAGATCTAGAGGTAAATCCTTTGACTAAGTGACTCCTAATAGGGTCTTTCTCTTAACCGAGTATTATTGTAAGATTTAACAGGACTAAGATCTTAACCAAGCATACTTTAGAAGAGTACAAATTTTAGTGGGTGCCATCTCCACACATGGTTTTCCCTAGTTGGGTTTCCATGAGAAAGACTTTGGTGTTATTGTGTTGGATGACTATGGATGTTTATTCTTATTGATTAAAATTTTCATGCAATGAATTTTTATTGATGCAAGTGGTTGAATGGTTAATGAAAAGTGATAATTGTTAGATTATTGATTCACACCCCCTCTCTATAATATTGGACCTGATAATACTAAAAATTGGTATAAAAGCCTTGGTCCTCTTTGTGGTAAGCCTAACAAATTGAGGAAAAGATCAAATGATGAGGAAGGAATCTTGCAAGTTTTCTATGGAAAACTACTTGGTATGGTATGATAGAATGAAGTTATACCTAAAGGGTATGTGGCCACAATACTATTTGCATGTCACAAACATGTATATCACCCTCATTGGAACTCTCACTATAGATGAACTAAAGGAGAAACATGAATATAATCAAGCACATGAAGTCATTGTAAGTACCCTATTTGATGTTTAATATGTTGATTTTTGTGAACTAGAGATTGTGTATGATGTTTGGGAAAAGTTGAAACTTATCTATGGTGGAGATATTCATGTGAAGATAGCTAAGGAAGACAATCTTAGAGGAAAATATGATGAGATGCAAATGGTAGAAGGAGAGAATATTGCACAATATGGGATAAGAATAAAAGAAGTGGCTAGTGTTATTAAAGTTAATGGTGAAACTATTGAGGAAGATACTGTTGTAAGTAAAATGTTAAGACCTTTTCTACCTATTTATGCCATTAGAGTCTACTAAATGAGCTGAGAAAATTTGATAATGTTACTATAGATGGATTGATTGGTAAGCTTATTGCATTTGAGCTGAATAACTATGATAACAATTGTAGACACCTAAAATTGGTCAGGTGTTCTCTAATAAACCAAATATGCATTTTTCATCAAATTGCTACAAATCTCATCAAAATAGATCAAATCAATCAAATGGAAATTTATTAAATAAAATTGGGATAAAATCAATTTAAATCAAAGGATCAATTAACATATGAAATTAATTAATTAAATATAAAACTAAAGGGATTAATCAAACTATATAATTGATATTAATCAATTAATTGTATAGTTTTAAATGAAAAATAAAATCCAACCTATTACCCTACATGAATAATTTAATTAATTGATTAAATCAATCAATCCAAATATCTTTCAACATGAATTTCAGGAACCAATGAGTAGTGAGAAGGCAAAGCACATGGATCACTCAAAATTTGCAATCTCTACCACTCATTTGGTCTTTTCAATTTCATCCACTCATCTTGTTACAATCTTTGAGACAATCATTTAAATTGTTCCCCCATTTAAAACCATTTTAAGCCTTTTACTCAACCAAGGATAAACCATGGTCAATTGACTCCACCCTCTACACTTGGGAAAATCCTATAAATAGAGAGAAATTTGTAAGCATAAAAGATCCTAGACATTCACATGCAAAGAATCCATACTATAATCATTTTGAGAGCAATTTGAGCAATAAAAAAGAATAATTGAGGGCATTAGAAAGCAAATCGAGAGAATTTGAGTGAATTGTTGAGGCAATTTGAGAGAATTTGTGAACTAGATAGGAATATCATTATCATTTTCTCAATCTAGGACTGTCACTAGTAGAGAATAAGGTTGAGAGAACTCTATTAGCATTCTTAGTTAGACATCCCTGGGATGCTTAAGGATTTACTTTCAATTCTTAGCTTAAATTGTTAATTTTTTTCCATAGAATTATTAGTAAATAAAATAATCTCATGAAGATGTAAAAATCACACACACAAATGGCACCCGCTGTGGGGCTTTAGGCCTCTAATCCTCATTTTAAATCATATTTTGTAGGTTTTTGCTTCATTTTGTAAATTACATGTAAAGTGATGCCTAATAGAAAAATGATGATGCCTGAAAGAAGTGAAATGGAGCCTAAGAATTCCTTCTATTTTCTTTTCTGACTTCTTTCATGCCTATCAGCTAAATATCGATGCCTTTTCTCAGAAAGTGACACCTACTAGCCTTTAAATAACACATATTAGACTGTAAAGTGATGCGTAAAGTCTATAAAGTGATGCATACAATCTGTTAAGTGACATGTATAATTTGTTAAGTGATGTGCACAGTCTATAAAGTGACGCGTGCAATTTGTTAAGTGATGTGTATAGTCTGTAAAGTGATGCATACACACAGTAAAGTGATGCGTACATACTATAAAGTGACACGTATACACTGTAACATGACGCGTACACATAGTAAAATAATTCTTACAATTTTCTCTATTTTTTAAGTTGTAGATTAAAAAATCCAGAATACTAATGTTGTTTTATTAAATTTTTTGTAGATGAACAAACATCCAAAGGTGCAAAAACCTAAACAAAGGATCAAAAGGGAGAACAAAGAGGTAAGGCTCTCAAACAATAACATAAAATAAACATTTAATGCAATCATTTTGAAGAGTTTAAAAGAAGAGGAAGCATTATTCACACATTTTATTAAAATCAGTAATGCTTACAAAAAGAAATTTCCTTCTCTTAATTGATTTCGTTTCTTAAGTCCTTAAGCTTTGATTTTGCAAAATTTGTTTAGGATCTTAAATTCATTGTCAATTCAATTTTTTTTTCTTCACTTTGGTTGTGGTGCTGACTAACTTGTTGGAGGAGATAGAGAGGGAATGATCGCCACTAGGTGAGTAATAAAAAACAAAGCAAAAACCTCAAAAATGTGCCTAACCTTTTCTAGTATCGAAATGAGGTATTTCACTTAACAAGATTTCTTTGCTTAAATTGTGGCATTTTAATTTAAATCTAATTTAATAGGTCCACCATATTATTTTTCATTCAAAACAAGATATTAGGTATATGCTCTCAAATTTTTGAAGTTGATCAAAAAGTCAAAAGTGTTGCGTTTGGGTGGTAGAAAGAAAGGGAGAAATTGAACTACACATTTCAATTTATTAAAAACCTCCTTGTCAAGAGGTTAAAATTGAACAAGAGTGCTTTAAGTGTTTGTAATTAACGAAAGTAATAAGGATATGCTCTTCACTCTTTGAGTGAATCAAATTCCCAAACTTACTTGACTAAATTCAATTTATTTCTTTTCATGAAAATGATAGATACATAGAGGGCTTGCCTCCTGAGAATTCCTTTATGAAGGTGGTGAGAGGGAATGACCCAAGTGGTAGACAATAACTTAAGTTGTGATACTATCGAACCCAATATAATCAAATGCACTCATTCCCAAAAGGTTGAAGTGACTAAATTGTTTTGAGAATCTTCACTTCCTCTAGTAGTCCTTTGGGATTGTGCAAAATCATACTTTCATGCATGTGGAAAGCCCTTGTAATGAGGGTATAAGAGACTCTTCATGGTTTATAATGGAGGTGTTAACTACAACCAAGTTAATTAGCAAGCTACCTTTTTAGAGCCATGTTTAAATGACAAATTTGACTTTAGGTAGATTGTTTGGAAGAATTTCTTGTGAAAGACACATGAAAACATCCGAGAACATACACTTGGTGTATTTTAGGAGTAAGATGAAAAATTTATTTGTGTGTTGTGTTTGTGTCTTCATTTTCAAGAAATAATTCAATCATACAGATCTAATCACAACCATTATAATTTTAAATCCTTAAAATTGTGAAAAACCAACTTGATCAACAAAGTGACACATACAGATCATAAACAATGCCTGCAATCATTTTTGGCATGCCTATAAACTAAAGTTATGCCTAAAAGTAGTGAAACTATGCCTAACTCACTAGAAAGTGATGCCTGCCAGTTTTTAAACAATACCTTTAAATGAATAAACACTGCCTACAAACTGTAGAGTGTCGTGTACAATAATTCCAATTACCACCTACAAATTGCAAAGTCACACATACATTGCAGTTAAGTGACACTTAGAAACAAAAAGGAAAATAGGGGGCATTTCCTGAGGGTTTGGAAATATTTTGAAATCATATTTAGATACCATTTTTGGAGTTATTTATGTCTAATGCAACAAATAGATCAGATTCTTCAAAAAAATTTATAATGATGAATCTATTTGAGAAATGAATCAATCCTATGGCAGAGAATAATTATCAAAATCAAGATCAAAATATCCATGGGACTCAATACGATGAATTAACTAAAGATAAAATATTGGAGGCATCCCAAGATCCCATGTTTATGGAAATAATACACTTAATTTTGAAACGGGATAAAGAAATATATTTCCTAAATTTAGCTCAATCAGGAGCTAAGCTTCCTCATAACTATGACAAATTGACCTTAAGGAAAAAAAAAAGGATACATCAATGAACACACCATCGTTAAGATCAATTTTCATTTTCTTTATGATGATGGGTCATTAGTATCTTCATCTTCTTCAAGAAAAGAAGCATTTAAGTGCAACAAACCTACCTTGGATAAAGAGAAATTTCATGACCATCCTATTTGTGATCAAGAGAATAAAGAGAAAGGTAAAACTCTCAAGCAAGACCTAATGTACAAATCTCTATCTAGCAAGGTTTCTCCCATAACCTTTACTCCTTTCATCCTTCATCCATCTCACAAAGATTCACAACTATCCAAAATTCATCCACGTTGACTATGTCTACCCTCAAGGGCTACCTCTAAAATAAACCCAAGTTAACTTACATCTTGCTACAAATAATTTCAATGCTTCAAAGATCTTAGACCCTAAGCTATCATGTGCTTCAATTCTGATTCAAAAGGATTCTCTATCATTCCTCCAAACATTCCCCACACATATCCAAATATGTACCTTGTCCTTAGAAGTGGCTCCATGTCAAGATAATAATCCAAAGAGCAAAGAAACAAATATCAATAAAGATCAAGATCAAGATTCTATACAATCCCCTCCCATATTTGATAAAGGTCCCATATTTATAGAATATTGTGATGATCCCCTTGCACCCTTTCATTTCAACCAAGAAGTTATACCTCCACCTCAAGAGCTACATACATACCTATTCACTGTTAGAATACTTCAGGGATAACTAAGAGGGGGGGGGGGGTGAATTAGTTATCAGTAACTTTAAATATTTTGTACTTATTAATCCAAATTGATATAACTTAAATGTACATTTAGATAACACACTACACAATACATCAATTTGGTTACGGGAAAACCAAATGGTAAAAACCCTAGTGGGAATTATTACCCACAAAGAACTATATTGTTTATAATAATCCCTGTTAAAAGATTCTTCAAACCTATTAGGAGTTGTTCAATATAATGAAGTAGTATAGTTGACCTGGTTAAGGGTCAGACCCTGTTAGGATTCTTTTACAATAACCCTATTAGGGGTGAAGGAATCACTGTCCAAGGACTCACTATCCAAGTGGTGAAGGCTACAACCTTCTGGATATTTGATACACACTGTATCAATAAGATGAACTATTGTATGTGACACTGCTTGTTTGATCTATTCCTTTTATGCGCCAATGCTTTAACCTCTTGTAAAGCAATATAAAAATCTACTCTATATTTTGAATGCTTCAACATAAGTATCTATATTATCAACATATGATAAATATAGCTCTACTGATTTGACACTCTGCTCTGCTTTTCTAATCTCTAGCTTTCACAACTCTTCTTACCACAAATGACCTTCTACACCAAGTATGAGATCATGGGACCTATTAGATGATGATTCATAACATCCTTGTTGGCTCTACTAAGTGCGCAAGCATAATTACAACCACACAAGTCAATGTTGAATAGACGCATCACTTCACTAGGTCAGCTTCATCAATTTAACCATAACTTTGTAATATTCTTGAAATATGTTTGGCACATTTAGATTAATATCAAAAAATCATAACTCATCATGAATATACACATACATATCTTTAAGATAGGTGCAAATTGACCAACACTTTACATATGTCAGCCTTAAACCGTTATTCCTCTAGAACTGTAACCGTCAATAACAAAATTACATAACTTTATTGAAACTTCATATCTGGGTCTGCGTGTATGAACATAGCATAATAAACATGTCAAAAACATGTATCTATCCACTCTAGTCTTCATGTCATCATATGGATAAGTACATACAGAAGTACTCCTATGTATTATATATTGTCATCAATGACAAACATACAATCAATCAACTGTTCAGAATCAAATCTCCAACAATCTCCCCCTTTGGCATTGATGGAAACATATGATAAAAACAACTTCTATTCATGATGTCTTCTTTCTTTTACAATCTTCTCAATATCCTCATCAAATATTTGTCTATACTATTGTAGTTTCATGGACTGTGTTTTATTTGTAAACTCCCCCATTGTCATACTTCCCCACTATGTTCCTTTACTCCCCCATAGTATAAGATCCTTGTATGTGTTCGTTGTTTGTCTTGTTTTTTTTTTTACTGGTATATACTCCCCCATTGACATCAATGGCAAAGGGTGCCATAAACCATTATGCATAGGTACTACTCCAGAAGTAGAGTAGTCAACCATTCATCACTCACATAGGACTGATGTACTTGCTACTTTCTCTAATCAGACTTAGGAGAGGGAATTACTCCCAACTTCTCCCTTAGATAATCAAAAGTATCTTTTGCTAAAGGCTTTGTAAAAATGTCTGCTAGCTGATCTTTTTTGCTTACATAGTCCAATGTTACTTCCTTTTCTGCAACTTTTTCTCTCAGATAATGGTACTTGATCTCTATGTGTTTTTTCTTTGCGTGCATCATAGGGTTCTTAGACATGTTAATAGTACTAGTGTTATCACAATGAATAAAAATAGGATAGTCAACCTGAATACCAAAGTCTTTAACCATCT
>MU226306.1:460010-478288 GCA_018584345.1 Thuja plicata
CTTCATTCTCATTATGACTAGAGATGTGTGAGGATTTCTTACTGTGGATTGAAGCTTTGAAGGTTGTTTCATTCTTAGGTTCAGTCTTCAATCTTGATATCTCAAATGTAGAGATTTTGCTAATTAGTGTCTTTTTTTTTAAGTTTTGTGAGAATTGCATAGTTTCCTATAGAATGCTGATCTTGTTTTCATACTCTGATGTCAGAGTAGTTAACAACTTGTCCATTATGTCTTCTTCTAAAATTTCTCCTCCATTGTTTCTAATTCTAGATACTGCTTCATTTATCCTCTAATTGTAATCTCTAATATTTTCTTTAGGTAACATCTCAAGACAGTTGTATTTCTTCTTCCACGTCTTCCTGCGTGCATTCTTTGCTTGAACATCTCCTTCAAACATGTCTTCTAAATACTTCCATATGATATATTCTTTGTCAATCTTCTTGATATCAAAAAATTCACTGTCAGATAGGGCACTGATTAGGGCTTCTTTGGTAATTGCATTATTGGTAAATGTTTCATTTTGTCTATTAGTAGCATCATCCTTTGCAAGGTCTTTCAGAGATGGAATTACAACCTCTTGTGTAGCAATCTCAAAGATCTCAAATCCAATGCATTGTAGATGTGTTATCATTTTCTTCTTCCAATCCAAATATTTCTCTCCACTAAACTTAGGGCTTTCTTTTCTGAAGTAAGACATCTTGATCTACCTTAAGTTGTTAGGCTTTCTCTCCAAGGCACTTGGCTCTGATAGCAATTGTTAGAATACTTCAGGGATAACTGAGAGGGGGGGTGAATTAGTTATCAGTAACTTTAAATCTTTTGTACTTATTAATCTAGATTGATATAACTTAAATGTACATTCAGATAACACATTACACAACACATCAATTTGGTTACAGGGAAACCAAATGGTAAAAACCCCGATGGGAATTAGTACCCACAAAGAACTATACTATTTATAATAATCCTTGTTAAGAGATTCTTCAACCCTGTTAGGAGTTGTTTAATACAATGCAATAGTATAGTTGACCTGGTTAAGGGTTGGACCCTGTTAGGTGTCTTTTACAATAACCCTATTAGGGGTGAAGGACTAACTTCCCAAGGACTCACTGTCCAAGTGGTGAAGGCTACAACCTTCTGGATATTTGATACACACTGTATCAATAAGATGAACTATTGTATGTGACACTGCTTGTCTAATCAGTTCCTTTTATGTGCTGATGCTTTAACCTCTTGTAAAGAAATATAATAATCTACTCTATATTTGTAATGCTTCAACATAAGTATCTATAATATCAACATATGATAAATATAGCTCTGCTGCTTTGACACTCTGCTCTGCTTTTCTAATCTCTATCTTTCGCAACTCTTCTTATCACAAATGACCTTCTATAATTACATACACCAAGTATGAGATCATGGGACCTATTAGATGACTCTTCATAACATCCTTTTCGACTCTACTAAGCGTGCAAGCATAATTACAACCACGGAAGTCAATGCTAAACAGATGCATCACTTCACTAAGTTGGCTTCATCAATTTAACCATAACTTTGTAATATTCTTAAAATTTGTTTGGCACATTTAGATTAATATCAACAACTCATAACTCATCATGAATATACACATGCATATCCTAAGGATAGGCACAACTCCATCAACATGTTACATACATCGGCCTTAAACCATTACTCCTCTAGAACTGTAACCGTCAATAACAGAATTACATAACTTTACTAAAACTTCATATCTGGGTCTACGTGTATGAACATAGCATAATAAACATGTCAAAAACATGTATCTATCCATGATAGTCTTCATTTAATCATATGGATAAATACATATAGAATTACTACTATGTATTATGTTAGCATTTTTTCTTGCAACACTTACCTAATGATGACAATATACCTGATATACTTGGATGCAACTTCTTTTAGGCAAGAGAAAGGATAATTGCTAAGGATTGGATAATATCCTTCTTCATTTTTGAGCTCCATAGACTCAGGTAGGTTTTACCTTTTAAAGATTACTGATATCTCAGTCTATGTATTTGGTGGATTGTTTCATTCACTGGTTATGAACCAAAAACCTCACTATAACAACTTATAGAACACTTTAGAGAATGCAATAAATAACTTAAAATAGAGTACTATAAGCCAGACTATGGTTTTGAGAACATAAACCAATGAGACAAGGATTAGCATCCTTCTTCCTTTTGATTTTAGCAGGGATAACCTAATGATTCACTCTCTAAAGAATCAACAAAGTGTACAATGTCCTGTTTACATGAGTCCCTGATAAATTCAGCTCATATATTTTAGTAACAAGTGTGTTTGAAATAATTTTGAATGTTTTGAAAACTTAGATGATGATAGATTACAAGACTCAGACCTAGATCAGTGCCTATCCTTTGGGTTATAGAGTCAAAAGCTTGAAGTCTCACAGAAACAAAATACTAAAAGCTGCCTTACAACCTACATGCAATTAGGATAAGTTTCCTTACAAATTATCTGATTACCTCTAAAATACTGTATCAAATCCTTAAATACTGATATGCTTCCTGAAACTACTCACAAAACTTAGTTCTTTACATGAAATAAACTTGCAAGTAATTAGATAGTCACCTTGTAACCAAAATGCTTCAGAGTGCCTTACAATCTTAAGCATAAAAAAGCATAAACAGGAAATAAAGAGACAATAATAGAGAAGAGTAAAATTACACCGTATTTTATTGATGTAATCCTTCTTTCATACATGAAAAAGTTTTGAAGCTTGAAAGAACACAGACACAGATTTAGAAAGACTGATCACTTACAATATATTTCATCCGCTCTTTAATAATACAACTCTCTCCTATATATAGGTCTTCAATCATCTTGGAATCCTTTTCAAAAGGATGCTACAAGCTTCAGATGGTCTCAGAAAACCTAACCCTAAAACTATAGAAGAGACAAAAAGAAAGAGAGAGAAGAAGCGGTGGAATGAACAAGTCAAAAAGATGGAAACATATATTCTTTTTTCTTCTCCTTATCTAGTGACTTGAATCTGATAGTATACATAGTATATGGTAGTAGTTATGTCGAGTCTAGATGACCATTCTTTTAGATTCACCTACATTCTCCTTTTTCAATAACTATCCTCTTTATCTTCAATAGTGAGGTGCCAAGTAGTCACCCCTACTCATCGTCCAAGATTTCTTCTTCAACTACTGGCTTCTTTCTCTTAGGTGTAGTCATCAACTCCCATGCTTTCACTTCATCATCTGATGGCCACTTGAAGTCTTGAGTACTCTGTATTTGGACCTTTTGCCTATCCCATCTTGCATTAGTGATATTCTTGACATCTACCAAAAACTTGTTGATGTCAGTTTCTACCTTGAAAGCTTCATCCAATATCTTATTGAACCCTTCTACATCCACATCTGTTCCTGAAATAAATGCCTCATCACTAGGCATTTTGCTATCAAACTCACCCCTCCAGGCATCTAAGTCCTTTACCTAATCATCATCTCCCTTTAAGGAAGGTATAAATCTGTTAAAATCATCAGAAAAGAGGCTTAATTTTACCTCAATTTGGTTCAATTTGCCCTTAAAGAATGAGAGAGCAATGTTAACTCTTTTGATCTCATCTTCAACTTCTGTCACTATTTCTCACAAATCTCTTCTCAGGGCTTGCAAAGATGCTAGCTTCTCAAATAATTTCACCCTAGTAGACCACTTAGTAAAATAGGGGTTTAGGATAGCCAAATACCCAGTCACCTCTGTATGAAAAGTTGGCAATTTTTTGTAGGCATTGAGTACAACATCAGTTTTATCTTTTAGGATTTCAATTCTATGTTGTAACACACCTTTCAATTCTCTTAAAGCAATTGCATTTCCTTTCTGTTCCTCAGCTTTTTCCTCAACCACCTCTTCAGACTTTGCTTTGTCTTCAATTTGCAAGGGCTATGGTTGCATAGGTACATACATCACCTCAAGTTTCTCTTCCAATTCTTTCATCAGTTCCTTTATCATTTGATCTCGTTGGTATAGTTGCATTTGGCATAATTCTCTATCCTTTTCTAATGCACTAGTCTCTTCTACCAATGTGCTACACTTATCAAACAATTGTTTACTTTTGTCTTCATTCATGTGAGCCCAGTGTGTCATGAATTATGATATCTCCAAATCCCCTGTATTTTGCATTGTCCAAACCATTTGACTGCCCACCATATTCTCCTAAATATTCATCACTTGGGGCTTTTGATCTTTTGGGCACAGGCTCCACATTTCAAAGGCCTGAGACTTTGGGCTATACCCAAATCCTTTTATTACATCACCCATCTGAACTTCACTGGCCATCTTAAGGTCTAGCTATTTTCTTATTTGGTCAATTATGAAGGCGGATGCTAAATCCCAGCCCTCATCCAATAGTATTCCACTTCCTAGTACCAATTTCCTGACATCCTCTGGTGAGATATCCTCATTTTTAGGATCATAAGTTTGTAAAGCCACCAATGCCTCATTAGTTATGGTCTCCTTTCCATCAACTATCAGTTGAGCTCTTATTTTCTCTTTTTTATACCATCTCAGAAATTCTTTGAACTCCTCAGTTTTCACAAAGTTATCATCATTCAAAAATTCTTGTTGATGAATCAATCTTTCATCAATACAAGCCTTAAGAGGCAATTCAACCTCATCATCTAAATCAGGCTATTGTTTCTTGCCCTCCCTAATTGCTTTCCTTAGGTTATGATCATATAACCTATTGTCAGGTACTAAGGCCTTAGCCTTATCTTTCTTCTTATTTTTCCCTTCTGTTGAAGGCTGACCTATCTCTAATTTTTGCCTCTTTGTAGTAGGTTCTTCCACATCATCTGGTTGTGTCACTATTGTTAAATCCACAATGTGGCCCTCTGTTCCTTACAGCTGTGGCACTTCAGCAATATCTTGCTGGGGTGAAGCATACCTAGTAGGACATGCATAATCATTGTCACTACTACTGTTATAATCAGAGTCTGCATGATCAGGTCCTTGGGCACCTTTTTGTCAAGAACAGTATCAAGTTTTTCTATGAGCACATAATAGTTGTCTATCATGGCTTTAATCCTGTCAAAATATGGGAGATCAGGGTAAAAACCCCCAAAAGCCATCCCATTTCTCTTTATTTTCCTATCAAGATTAACAACTCTTGAATCCTCAGTCTTATTGTCTGAATATCATCTTCATCCAAGATATTCCTTGTTGCATCTTCCTCTATGCATTCACAATAGACATTAGTATTGGTGATTGTAGGAGTATACAATCTTCTTACCCCTGCCATAAAGCCTTCTGGGTCAATATATCTATAAGGGGCTACCTCCATTATGTATCCTTCCAACCATTGACCCATTGCATCAATAGAACCCTTGCCAATTGTGAAGTTAAAAATTCTAAATTGCCTAGGGGTCAAAGTCCCCTTTTTATGTCGCGCAAAATGCTCATTGTCTGTCAATAATAGCTGCCATATAAACTCCATTGTAGCCACTCTTGCTGGTACATAATATGGTAATAGATGAGGTGGGTGGATACACACATATACCCTGATGATTGTGTAATTCTCTTCCAAGAATAAATCACCCCAATTATGCTTTAATCCACCCCACATATCTGTGTATTCACATGGCCTAAGCAGTTGTATAACCTTCAGTGGGATTCTTGTTCTACTGATCCCCAAACTTTGTACTATTGGATACATAATCCAATTCTAAAAAGCACAATAATCACATTCCCTAGAAGTGTAATTCCAAACCCTCACCCAAAATTGGATATAATTTGGTCTTGCCTGGTAGAACCTCTGAGGGGCCAAATTATCAACATCCATGATTACAAAATTGAAATGCAATAGGAGATGCATGAGAATGGAGTAGTGTAAGAACTTGGGCTCCTTCTCCTTTGGGTATTTCATCTTCTTCCGTGTTGCAATGAAACCCTCATGCATTTCATCCATGATATGTTGAATATAATCATAACTAGTATTGGAGTGGACCTCTTGTAGGTCCAATACCATCATCAAAATTCCTGCACTAATCTTTTCTGCATCACCATCTACCCCTAGCACTCTACATAGGGCATAGATAGCATACTTGATGTAGAAGTGTAAACCCTTGTAATAATATGGGCTAGTCCCAGACATAGGATCTAAATACTTTCTCACTTCTTTCAGCATATGTTTTAGCAACTGGGCTCTAGCAATACCAGGTTTCAAAGTATATCTTTGTTGCTGCTTCATCATGTCAATTCTGGTAGACATGGTGCTATATAAGCTGAAGGCTTGCATGAATGAATTTCTATTCAATATTAATAGGGCAGTGCCATCATTCCTTTTGATTTTCTTGGACAAAACATCATAATGAATGGCCAGGTCTAGGAACAAGTCTACATCTATGAAGATATCAGTAACAATTAATCTGACTAAAGCACAGGTCCAGGGGTTTGACACTGGAATAGCCTTATCAAAATTCTTATAAAAATAATTGAAAAGAGAAAATCCTATTGTTCCTAGAATAACAGCATCTCAAACATCTCAATAATCATCAATGAGAACATTTGCATTTGCTCTTTTGTTCTGAGTCAAACCAGGAAGCAGTCTGAGGAATTCATCTAAAAAATTTACCTTTCCCTTGGCCTCGTCTTCCACCTTCTCACTTTCACCACTGGTTGAGGCTACACTAACTGCTCTGCTCATGTTTACAATGCTTGAATCTCTCTTTCTTTACCGATATTGAAACAAATCTATCATTGAGATTCAGAGACTGCCTTGTCCACAATTCTCTAGAAATAATGAACTTTTAAACAACAGAAAACCCTGCAATTCTCTGAATATTTACTTTGTCAGACAACTTAGCTCTTCATGTTTTGGAATTCTAAAAGCAAGGTGAATGAAAATGAATAGACCATCAACTCCTTATAGTAACCATTCAAAGTACATAGCTCATGCTTTTCAGAACATCAATTCTATCTTTAATTCAACATACTGCGAACATGATTGAAAACCTAGCCATAGTTTCCTGAGCGTGATAGGAAAATCAAATTCATAAATATGAATCCTCAGAAAAACCTTATAAAATTCAAATGAGCTGACATGTCATCCTAGGATTGGCCAACTATCATATATCTTAGCTACCCTTTTCTACACAGTAATCAAAATCTCAACCTCTGATTGGTCGATGAATGATTCATACTGACATATTGATACTGCCGCCTTTTCACAAAATTTGGTATCAAGTGACCACGCGACTGCATATAATTTCTCTGTCACTAACCCCAATCCTTAACTTATGATTTCTCTAGAGACATAGAAACTATGCAACTTTCCTTACCTTTTCTAACCACAGTCATCATTTGGCGATCACGCAAAAATGAGGAAATCAAAGTTGCCAATGGTTATCACTAACCCACATTCTTTTCTGAGACTACATGATAAACTATCACTGTTAACTTTTACGGTTATCTCTTAGTCGCCAAATGTCATCTTTCCTTTGCTAGACTGCGTGACTACCCTTAGTCGCCTGATCACGAAATACAAATGCTGAGTGCCAAAACTTCTTGAGACAATGCGACAAAGGCATCTACCCTTTAATTTATCTGATGACCTCATGACATACCCTTAGCCGTTGGGTCATGAGGAATTTTCTCCTTAGGCTCTTTTATTCTCAGACTTGGTGACTACCATAGGATCTTTTAATGACTTTATCTGACGGCTGTCGCTTATTCGCCAAGTAATTACTCATACCCTTAAAATCTTCTGACACTTTGCGACCAACAGAAACTCCTAGTCAGTCTCGTAGTCACTGAATAAACTTTTACCTTTAAGCGATCATTCTTTGAAGTCCACTTACCCCTTGACACATGTCTTATCATGATTAAAAGCTAAGTTATCTGGTGACAACCTGACTATGCTCTATCCCAAACCGCAAAAGGTTAGTCGCATAGTCTTGGAAGTTTTGAATTAACTGGCATCTTTTATGGAGACTACGCGACTAAATATTTTGTATCATACTTAACCTCAGACTCATTTAGCGATTGTGTGACACAAATAAATCACAATGTCTCATAATAAACCCTTGACTGCTAAAAACTTCTTGTGACCTCCCGACCTATCTGTGGGCCCCTTGATATATTGCTGGCCTGTTTAATGATTCTATGACTGTGTGATACAAAGTAAATAATGAAGTCTAGGAAATAAAAAGGAATATTCTAATGTTGCATGAGACAACATGAAAAAGGCTAATCGCTAAGTCTGGGATAAAAAGGAATATGCCATTTTAGGTTATGCGACTAAGTGATTAGAATGCAACTCATGACTTAAGTGAAGCAAAAAGGTAACTGGGAAACATAAACGAATAGGACCTAAGGGTTTCTTTTCAAAATAGAACACTGAAAAAGAGGTAGGGTTTCAAGCCTTTGGGATATTCTCACAGGTTTAAACTTGACAACCTAAAACTTTGACAGGGAAAAAGGGATGAAAACTGAGGGACTTCTGAATTAAACACAAAATTGAGAGGGAAAACCACAAGGCTAAGGGAAAGAAACCAAAACCTGGAATACAACGAACAGTGGCTCTGATGAGGATTGGTTAAACATGGTTTATGACAAAGAACCACAGAATCTCTGGTTGCAGAGCATCACAAAAATGGAACAGAACACCAAAAATAGGAGGGAAAAAATTACAGAACCTACAAACAGGAAAATGAAAGACTATACATATGATACATATTTACATGTGTACTGCAATGATTTTCACTTAAAAAAAGGTTTCAAAAATTGCCCATGCACAGGAAACTCAAAACTTTCTCCCTCCATATTTTTCAACAAATATGAGTCTTTGCCAAAATGTTCTAATATTATATAAGGCCCTAGCCATAAAGACTCAAATTTATTATATTTACCTCTGTCTTCTACCCTTGCATTCCATTGGAGAACTAAGTCACCAGCCTGAAACTTTCTGTTAGTAGCCCTT
This sequence comes from Thuja plicata, assembly GCA_018584345.1. NCBI lineage: Eukaryota > Viridiplantae > Streptophyta > Pinopsida > Cupressales > Cupressaceae > Thuja > Thuja plicata. Next base: position 468,994 of record MU226306.1, read on the forward strand.
TTGTCAAACAAATACTTCATTTTTTGCTATAACCTTATATTCTCATTCTGACTATCTCTCCTTGTTTCATCTAATTCTATCAGCTGTATCATTCTGTCTTGCATTGGGTCAGAGATATCTAAATGTTCCTCTTGTATGAACTGGTAAACAGGTATTAAATTATTCATTGGCAACCTTGCTTGTAAACCATATAGCAATTCAAAAGGGGACTTACCAGTTGCCTTCTTGATTGTTATCCTATCAGCCCAAAGAGCTAATCTCAGCTTTGTATGCCATGTTTTCTTATTTTTTTTCAAAGTCCTCTTTAGTATCTTCAATATGCTTTTGTTGCTAGACTCAACTTGTCCATTAGCCTATGGGTGATATGGGGATGAGTACGATATTGTAATCCCATATCTTTCACAAAAGCTTGTCATTTCTTCTGATCTAAAACTCATAGCATTATCCATCACTGATTTACTAGGCACACCAAACCTGGTTAAAATGTTGTCCATGAGAAACTCAGTAACCACTTTGCTTGTTTCTCTCCTAGTAGGGATAGCTTCAATCCATTTAGTAAAGTAATCAGTGGCCACCAATATCCAGCTATGTCCTGCACTAGATTTCTCTTGAAATTCTCCAATAAAATCAATCCCCCACATAGCAAAAGGAGCCTCAGTGCTCATTGGATTTAGCAACAGAGCACCTGCAAATTTTAATTTGTTGGAAAACCTCTAACATGGTTGACATTTCCTGACATGAATATATGTGTCCTTGAACAAGGTAGGCCAATAATATCCTAACCTTAAAATCTTATAGGCGGTGGTCTTAGCAGAAAAGTGACCTCCACATTCCCCTTCATGCATCTCAATCAAAACCCTCTCAGCTTGGTATTTGTCAAGGCACAACAATAGTGTGTCATTCTTATCTTTCCAAAACAAATCTCCCTAGATCAGAATATACCTTTGAGTTTGTAACTTCAAACTTCTCTTTTGATTTTTAGATAAATGATCAGGGCACCTAGCACTTTTGAGAAAGAAAACAATATCAACATAATATGGTTGCCTTTCTATACTAGTAACAGCTTGGTCATGTGTTTCTATCTAGTTCAGTTGTACTAAATCTAGATTCTCTTCTGTCATAAGTTTTGCCAGGCCTTGTCCTCTTATTAGTTTGGTGATATTGATTTCAAGATTGAACTCTTGGATTCTTGTAATCCATTTACATCTCTTACCAGTAACCTTTGACTGTGTAAGGATATCTTTTACTGCTGAATGAGGAACATAGGCTTGCACCCTAGCACAAACCAAGTAAGGCCTAAAAAATTTTACAGCCTTTACCAATGCATAAGCCTGCTTCTCCATTATTTCATAGTTAAGTTCTGTAGCCTACAAGGATCTACTGTAAAAGGCTATGGGATGTTCAAATCCATGTTCATCCTTTTGAAGCAATATGGCAGCAATAGTATGAAATGAGGCAAATGGATACAAAGAGAAAGTCCTAGTGTAATCCAGAGATTTCAAAATTGGAGCCTCTTGTACTGCCTCTTTAGTTCTTTCAAATGCTTGCTGAGCTTCCTCATTCCAAACAAACTTAGCATCTTTCTTTAGCAATTTTACAATGGGCCTAACAATTTCTGCAAAATTGACTATAAACTTTCTAACAAAATTTATCTTCCCTAAGAAGGACTGAACACTTTTTAAATTTTTTGGAGAAATTACCCTTTGAATTGCTTCCACTCTCTCAGGGTCTATTCTTACCCCTTCCCTAGATACTATATGTCCTAGCAACTTCCCCTCTTTGACCGCAAAGTGACACTTCTTAGGGTTTAGTGAAACACCATATTCCAACGCTTTGTTAAAAATCCTACCCAGATGGTCACAATGATCAATAGCCTTTTTGGAATATGCAGTCAAGTCATCCTTATAAATGACCATGAATAGATCTATAAACTCCTTGAAAGCAACATCCATGGCTCTTTGAAAAGTTGCTCCTGCATTTATTAATCCAAAAGGCATTATGATATACACATATGTTCCCCAAGGAGTAGTAAATGCAGTTTTATACTGCTCTGTTTCTTTAACTAAAACCTGGTTGTATCCTAAAAAACCATCCATCATGGATAAAAATTCACAACCAATCACCTTATGTAACATTGCTTCCATATTTGGCAATGAATAGTTATCTTTCAATGAAGCAATATTGAGGTTCCTAAAATCAACACATAGTCTAATGTCACCATTTTTCTTCCTAACTGGCACTAGATTTGATACCCATGTTGAATGTCTAATAGGCTGGATTATCCCTGCATCCTTGAGTTTCATCAACTCTTGTTGCATCTTGGGAGCCAACAAGGGGTTAATAGGTCTTTGCTTCTACCTGAATGGCTTGACATCTGACTTCAAAGGAATTTCATGCTGAAAAAGGTCTTCTCTATATGCTTTCGAGTCGTCATACGACCAAGCAAAGACATGTTTGTATTTTCTCAGTAGCTTGATCATATTTTTCCTTACATGAGAATCCAAACCCTCTCCAATATAAACTATTTGAGGATTATTTTTAGATCCTAAGTTTATTTCTTCTAGATCCTCAACATTAGCATTGCTTAACTTTGAAGTATCATTTTGCTGAGTTATAAACAATGCCTCAAGTTCAACCAAACCCCTAGGAATCTTATTAGAACTTAATTGGACAACTTCATTTCCAAAGATATAATCATTTCCATCATCATGTTCCAGTAAGGAACCACAATCAATACTTTGGTTCTCATAGTGATCTAAACATTGCATGAACCTTAAAATATCTTGATCATCCTGGAACACCTGCCAGTTGTATATGTTGTTTGGAACAACTGGTTTTATTTTTACTCCAAGTATTGATACTCCATGTAAGGTCAAATCATCATTTTTCATAGCCACATTTGCTAGAAAATCAGCCATAATATTTTTTAACTTCTCTATCCAAATTATATTAAAAGCATCAAACATCTCAATTTGATCCCAAATAGCATGTTTGTACATTTTCAATCTATCATTCTTCACAGCATATTTAGATCTGACTTGTGCTACCACCAGCTCAGAGTCACCATAAACCCGTAAACATTTAATACCATGTTTGGTAGCAATTTCAAGTCCTAAGAATAAAGCCTCATAATCTGTAGTATTGTTTGTACATTGAAATTCTAATAGAAAAGAATATTTAAAAGTTGTACCTAATGGAGATATCAACAATACTCCTGCTCCTGATCCTTCTTTAGAGAAAGCACCATCAAAGTACATTTTCCATAGTCCATCTTCCTACAAGATTAATTCTCTGTTCAAAGGGTCAGGTCCTTGATTTTTATGTTCATCTTTTTGCATTCTGAAATTTTCCATGTCTATGTCAATGCAACAGTTTACATGAGTATCCTCATATTTTTCTATCATGTGGGGAGTTTGGCTCTCCCTCAAGATATTTACATTTTCTCCAGAAATATTGAAATTAGCATATGATAAATCATTTTGTATACTACCACCCATTGAAGCACTCCATTTCCTTGATAACAAAATGCCATAATGAGGTGGTATGTCAACCACAAGAACATTCATTGTCATCACTACATCAGGGCAAATTGCTAGTCTATAAGGCATAGCCTCAATAGTTCCAATTATAGGGACCTCTCTAGAATCCATAGCTCTACATCTTCCATGAGGTGTATCAACTTGTAGCCCCATTGCCTTCATAATTTCAACTGGCATAATTGTATTTGAGGCTCCTGAATCAATCATACAATTCTTGAGCATTTTATCATTAATTATCAATGAGAGAAAAAATGGGTCAACAACCCTTGGAGAAGAGGTTTCATTTAGGAATATTTGAGGAATTTCAGATGTCAACACCTCTAACTCATTTCCCTTGGTAGTTGGTTTCTTAACTGCCTCCACTGGACTCTGAACCTTTATTGTGGGCACACTATTTAATAATGACATTACTTTTTCTTTATGCTCTTTTATCCTCATCATTTCTAGAAAAGGAACCTTCACTGTCATCTAGGACAGGCACTGACCCATGTCTACTGGAGTAAATCTCATATTTGAACACTTTTATTTGTCAATAATAACATCATTTTCCTCATTGTGTTCCTTTTGAACCGACTCATGAACAACATTTGGCTCTATGGCCTTTTTAACAATCTTGACCTTGTGTTTATTTACACTTTCACCAGGTCCTTCTTTTTTCTGAACATACTTAGTATCTACCTTATTTTCCTTTATAAAGACACCTGAAGGTTGGCTACTAGTTCCACCTACCACCCTGTTCCTTAAGTGGTAATTGCTTCTAGCTTTTTTCACTAACTCAGCAGTGATTCTAGCCTTCTCTTCATCTGAAGCTTTCCTTATGAGTGGAACATCCTGACCATTTTGAGCATAACATCTTATACTATCATTAGCTTCATCAGTTTCACTATCAGTTAAGATCTATTGGTGATGATTTTCAATTCTTTTTTGTGATACATAGGAATCATGATTCTCCTCCTCACTGTTTGAATCAACATCATGGCATGAAAAGGTATTGGTCATACTATGATCACAGTGTTCCCCCTCATCCTTTTCTTATTCCTCACTTTCCCTTAAATCCAAGGAGACAACACAAAAATTAGGATTATGAGGAGCATCACAAGCCTCACACCAAGTCTCCTCATTGCAGAAATGGACAAAATTTCTATGTAGGGGGTCTGGAGTTTTATTGTCTATTTTTTCCCTTTTAGGTGCAACAACAGGATTTCCATCTTTGAACTGAGTTCCATACGGATGATTTTTCATTCTGGTCTGAGGATTATAAGTAGTATTGTAAGAAGGTCTATTATTCTGAGGAGCCCTATATTCTTTATATTTTGGCTCTTTCAGATTGCTCTTGCTAAACCTTGCATCATCCCTCCTATTTAATTTACCAGACACTCTTCTATTCATTTCAATAGTGACTACTATTTTATAAGCATCAATAAGGGTTCTGGGGTTTTTATCTCTCAGAGAATATCCCATCTTGGAATCAAAGGCATTTAAATAAGTTGCTAGACATACTTCTTCATCTAGCTTTATCTTCTGAAATAGTTTGTGCATAGCTCTTTGAAACCTTGTGTTAAACTCAGTAACCTCTTCATTGTAATTTTTCTTGATATTATTGAACTCATTCAATAAAAATCCTTTATTTGTTTTATCTCCATACTAGTCCTTAAATAATTCAATCAACTCATCCATAGAAACAACAGAGCCATTGGCAAGGCTTCTAAACCATTCTCTTGCATCCTCAATAAGGGACTGAACAAATAACTTCATTAGTACATCCTCATGGGTGATATCCAAGTCATCAACAAAGTCAATGAATTTCCTTAAATGTGTTTCACAAGAAATCACATTATTACAAGCAAACTTTGGGAGCTTTTCTCATATATCACCCACATCTTTAGGAAAAGCATTAGGGTATCCAAGGATACCAAAAAAATCAAATTGTTTGTACCTCTCATTATGCAGTGGTTTCCTTTGAAAACCATCATCCTCTTTGGAAGTAGTAGCTTTTCCTCTAAAAGTTGTATTGTTCTCTAGTCCAGTATGAGAATATTTTGAAGATTGTAAAAAAATCTATCTTTTTCTTCATTTCAATTGTGGCAGCTTCCATTTGTGCCTTTTCCAACATTTTTTCCATGGTTTCTTTTTCTATTCTTAATTTTTCTAAATTAATTTCTAATTTAGACATTTGTTCAACCACAGGCTTCTAAAATTTAGGTTCTTGATCTCTATGTTCACCCATCTTTTGTTTACCCTTATTTATTTGTAAAGTGGAAGCTTTATGAGTGAATGATATTTCTTGGTTCTTCTGAGACTTCTCTGTTTCTTTCATAGTTTGGTGTTTTGGAAATCTTTTCCTATTGTTATCAAGATCCTTATGATCATTCCTTTTGTTTCTCACTTCTCTTTCCTTTTTCATTTGTTGAACTAGGGAAAGCTGCTTCAAAATAAACTTCTCTTCATTGGCTAGCATATCAGAAGGGGCATCTTTTGAATTTGAACTAGGTGTAGTAATCTCCTCTCTCTCATTTGAAGTAGAAGTAACTATGGGTGTGTCTAATACTCTTTCAGTAGCCTCCTCATAATCTGAAGTATTTCCATCATGAGAGTGCTGAATAGTATTCATATCATTCCTGATATTAAGCTCTTCACCTTTTAAAGGGGTTTCATCCATATTAACTTGATTTCTCTTTTTCTCCAAGAGACTCCAACCCTTGAGGATGATGGGACTCCTTCATGTAATACCCTCTTTGGATCAATTCTTACCCTTGACCTAGTATTCATTCTATAAAACATTTATTTCTTTTGCACTAATCTTAGAGATGTTCCTTTTAGAGTCACCACCCAAAAACTTGGGATGAATACTTATCAAGAGGGTACCTTAATAATAACCATAAGTATACTTGTAAACAAGTTGAACTTTTAAGTGCCAGAGATCCTGATTGCTTGGGCAAGAGATATTCTGCAGATTCCTAACAAAACTTTTAAAATCTCTAGACTCCCCAGCAGAGTCGCCAATTTGTTAGGTGACTCGGATGGGCCAACTCAACTGCAATTAAAATTTTTTAATCTGTAGAACACCAGAGATTTCTGAATACTTCAACAAGACTTGACAATCTCTTTTTCCCCACTGGAGTCACCAATTTGTTAGCATTTTTTCTTGCAACACTTACCTAATGATGACAATATACCTGATATACTCAGATGCAACCTCTTTTAGGAAAGAGAAAGGCTAATTTCTAAGGATTGGATAATATCCTTCTTCATTTTTGAGCTCCACAGACTCAGGTAGGTTTTACCTTTTAAAGATTACTGATATCTCAGTCTATGTATTTGGTGGATTGTTTCATTCACTGGTTATGAACCAAAAACCTCACTATAAAAACTTATAGATCACTTTAGACATTGCAATGACTAACTTAAAATAGAGTACTATAAGCCAGACTATGGTTTTGAGAACATAAACCAATGAGACAAGGATTTTCATCCTTCTTCCTTTTGATTTTAGGAGGGATAACCTAATGATTCACTCTCTAAAGAATCAACAAAGTGGACAATATCCTACTGACATGAGTCCCTGATGAATTCAGCTCATATATTTTAGCAACAAGTGTGTTTGAAATAATTTTGAATGTTTTGAAAACTTATATGATGATAGATTACCATACTCAGACCTAGATTAGTGCCTATCCTTTGGGTTAGAGAGTCAAAAGCTTGAAGTCTCACAGAAACAAAATACTATAAGCTGCCCTATAACCTACATGAAATTAGGATAAGTTTCCTTACAAGTTATCTGATTACCTCTAAAATACTATATCAAATCCTTAAATACTGATATGCTTCCTGAAACTACTCACAAAACTTAGTTCTTTACATGAAAGAAACTTGCAAGTAATTAGATAGTCACCTTGTAACCAAAATGCTTCAGAGTGCCTTACAATCTTAAGCATAAAAAAGTATACACAGGAAATAAAGAGACAACAATAGAGAAGAGTAAAATTGCACCGTATTTTATTGATGCAATCCATCTTTCATACATGAAAAAGCTTTGAAGCTTGAAAGAACACAGACACAGATTTAGAAAGACTGATCCTTTACAATATATTTCATCCTCTCTTTAATAAAACAACTCTCTCCTATATAGGTCTTCAACCATCTTGGAATCCTTTTCAAAAGGATGCTACAAGCTTTGGATGGTCTTAGAAAACCTAACCCTAAAAATATAGAAGAGACAAAAAGAAAGAGAGAGAAGAAGCGATGGAATGACCAAGTCAAAAAGATGGAAGCAGATATTCTTTGTTCTTCTCGTGATCTAGCGACCCGAATCTGATAGCATACATAGTAGATGGTAGTAGTTATGTTGAGTCTGGATGACCGTGCTTTTAGATTCACCTACATTCTCCTTTTGTAATAACTGTCCTCTTTATCTTCAATAGTGAGGCGCCAAGTAGTCACCCCTACTCATAATCCAAGATTTCTTCTTCAACTGCTGGCTTCTTTCTCTTAGGTGTAGTCATCAACTCCCATGCTTTCACTTCATCATTTGATGGCCACTTGAAGTCTTGAGTACTCTATATTTGGACCTTTTGCCTATCCCATCTTGCATTAGTGATATTCTTGACATCTACCAGAAACTTGTTAATGTCAGTTTCTTCCTTGAAAGCTTCATCCAATATCTTATTGAACCCTTCTACATCCACATCTGTTCCTAAAATAAATGCCTCATCACTAGTCATTTTTCTATCAAACTCACCCCTCCAGGCATCTAAGTCCTTTACTTGATCATCATCTCCCCTTAAGGAAGGTATAAATCTGTTAAAATCATCAGAAAAGAGGCTTAATTTTACCTCAATTTGGTTCAATTTGCCCTTAAAGAATGAGAGAGCAATGTTAACTCTTTTAATCTCATCTTCAGCTTCTGTCACTAATTCTGGAAAATCTGATCTCAGGGCTTGCAAAGATGATAGCTTCTCAAATAATTGTACCCTAGTAGACCACTTAGTAAAATAGGGGTTTAGGATAGCCAAATACCTTATCACCTGTGTATGCAAAGCTGGCAATTTGTTGTAGGCATTGAGTACAACATCAGTTTTATCTTTTAGGATTTCAATTCTATGTTGTAACACACCTTTCAATGCTCTGAAAGTAATTGCATTTCCTTTCTCTTCCTCAGCTTTTTCCTCAACCACCTCTTCAGACTTTGGTTTGTCTTCAATTTGCAGGGGCTGTGCTTGCATAGGTACATACATCACCTCAGGTTTCTCTTCCAATTCTTTCATCAGTTTCTTTATCATCTGATCTCGTTGGTATAGTTGCATTCAACATAATTCTCTATCCTTTGCTAATGCACTAGTCTCTTCTACCAATATGCTACACTTATCAGACAATTGTTTACTTTTGTCTTCATTCAAGTGATCCTAGTGTGTCATGATTTGGGATATCTCCAAATCCCCTATATTTTGCATTGTCCACACCATTTGACTACCCACCATATTCTCCTGAATATTCATCACTTGGGGCTTTTGATCTTTTGGGCACAGGCTCCACATTGCAAAGGCCTGAGACTTTGGGCTATACCCAAATCCTTTTATTACATCACCCATCTGAACTTCACTAGCCATCTTAAGGTCTAGATATTTTCATCTTTGGTCAATTATGAAGGTGGATGCTAAATCCCAGCCCTCAGCCAATAGTATTCCACTTCCTAGTACCAATTTCCTGGCATCCTCTGGTGAGATATCCTCATTTTCAGGATCATAAGTTTGCAAAGC
>MU226306.1:490684-503249 GCA_018584345.1 Thuja plicata
TTAATGTTTTGGTTGTAGTTTTTGCAAAATCTGGGTTTTGACCCTCTGCTGGTTAGCCCCCTTTTGGGTTATTCTGTCGTCTTTGGGGCTTTTTTGCCTTGTCTTCTGTTTTTTTGTTAAAGGGTTTCGGGGTTCCCTTCAAAACCTGCTTTTACCGTAATCAAAAACTGTCTTGCAAATCAGAAGCTTTGTTCCAAAAATTTCAAAATTGTCAAGTAGTGATACCCATCTTTTAGTCTTTTTTGAGACTATTTCTCATTTATCGCAATTGCTTGCATTGTGCCACAATTGAAGGAAGTCTACCACAATTAACTTATTTATTGCCACAATCATCTTGTTTATTACTGTAATCAGTGATAAACTACCACAATCAACCATTTACTTTACCGCAATCGGTAGAGTTGTACCACAATTGACCAGAGATACTTTATTCCTATTTTGACCTAAAAACCTTGAGAGAACTTTTCATTTGGTGTCCACAACTAGTGTCTATCCCTGGAAAATGTGAAGAACATTGTGTGAATCTCTAAACATTAAAGATCATCCCTTCTTTGTAAAGCATGATTATTGTCAAAAACATTGTTAGTTTGAAAGCTCAGACTCGAAATACCTTGATCTCATCATATAAAAAATCATCATCTTTATCAAAGTGACTTTTTCCCAGACAAAGGTTAGAAAATCTTATCTTTTTATCATCACCACTTTGGGATCAAGCTATATCAAAATCTGTCCTTAGAATTACCCTTCAGACTTCCTTAGAAAGGATTTTCTTCCTTGTTTTCTTTATATCACTTGTTTTAGTTACAAAACCTAGACCACACTATGTCTCAAACACCTCACAGAGGGCCTTACACAAGTTCTAAGGCTAGAACTCAACTTGATGAGTCATATATCAACAGATTTCTTTCTTGGGAAATAGAGCAAGAGAACGATCCTTTCGTGAATACCAGTTCTACTTTATTCATTGAACAAACTCGTGGGGCAACTTTTTTCCAAGATATCATAGAAGCAGAGCCTGAAGATGTGGAGCAAGATGATTAATCCACAAAATTATTTGATGTTGTTGTAGAGAGGAACCTTGAATGTTACTTAGCCATGCTAATAAAGAAGGGAGTCAAACTCCCCACCAAATTTAGTGTATCGACCATATGGCCCGAAAACCCTATCTCAGGTCAAAACACTACTTAGCCTTCTCAGATACTACCTATTGTGTCTCAAATATTTCTACTATTGGTATTACCCACATTGACACAGACTATACCCAGTTAAACCAATGACATGACCTAGGCCATCACATCTTCCATGCAAAGCGTGCTAGGCTCGCAACTAAGTGCACCCATGGTCACTAGGATGTCTCCACCTTTGGTGTCATGGCTAGGAAAATCAAGCTCTCATGCTATGCCTTCCATCCCACCAAACACCAACTGCTCTGAAAGTATGCCACTGCTACAATCAATTCACACTAGTCTTGGAATCAACACCAAATTCCCACAGGGATCCATCTCTAGAGGTATGACTTATAGTCAATGCCCACCCAAAGCTACATCTTTTCCCATTCTGACATCAATCCAACCTCTGCAACAACAACCCCAGCTTTAGTTGCCTCAGTTCCAAACCACGTAACAACAACCCCAGCTTTAGTTGCCTCAAAACCCACCCTCGCAATAGCAACCCCAACTTTAGTTGCCTCAAATCCAACCTCAGCAGTAGCAATATCAACCCCAACAGTATCAACCCTAGTTCCAATCATCACATAAAATGCATCAAAACCCATCATGGGCTACTCATGTGCCCCCATTTACAAATCACTCAGTCAGAAATCAATATCAAGTCCACAGGATGAAATCCTATGCCCCTACTCAAGGAACATAGAGGCGCAGCCTCATACCCACTACAACACAGAGGAACATCTTCACACACCAACCTCAATATCAAATGGACATGTTAATGCAACAAATGCAAACCCTTCAAACCCAAATGATGGATATGCAAAATCAGGGGCAAACTAAATCCTACACTGCAGAGGATTTATACCCATATCCCTTTGACCATTCTCTCCACATGTCTCCATTCCCAAATCACTTCTTGATACTAAAATTTGACAAATATAGGGGCAGTACCAACCCTATAAAACTTATTTAAGAGTTTTTTGTTAGTTGCGTTGAAGTCACCCATGATGAGACATATCTAATACAACTATTCCCACAAATATTGGCCGGACCAGCAATGGAATGGTTCTCACATTTACCTCATGGAATTCAGTCTTGGGGTGAACTAGTTGAAAAGTTCATAGCTCACTTCCATCATAACATAGAGTGCAAGGTCAACATCAAGGACCTTTGTGATATCAAATAGAAGGATGGAGAATCTTTTGTGAAGTTCCTATGGAGATGTAGGAATACGGAAAACCACATAACATATGATGTTCCCGAACAAGACTTGATAGTCATGTTTGTTGACAATCTAATTCCAGACATGTCATTCACAACATAGTTACAGTTAGCTCTGAAATTTACACAACTCATCGAACAAGGAGTTCATTGTGAGTAGAACTTAGTCAAACAAGGAATCCTTGCAGATCCCACACAAATGAATACAAACAAAAATGCAATGGACAAAGCTAAGTGGTGGAACAAAAACAAAAATGTCACTAGCGATAGTATCATTGATGTGAAGACAATCAACTATACACAACCCAAGGTGTCACTACAAGGCGCACCTATGGCCAACCAAAAATCCATAGGGCCCACTCAACAAGCATACACCCAAAACCAACCTCCTCCTATACAAGCGGTCGCTGTGTCAAACAGTCAACAACAGAATCAGCGTAGACCGTAGTTTCAATTCCAGCAACCAGATTTCACACCATTGGGAGAGCCAAAAGAATCAACTTTATGCAAGTTGATACAATCAAACACTATCACTATCCCAGAAATTAGGGACTTTGAATAGGATGAAAACAAACCAAGGTGGTATAATGACAAATATTTCTATGAGTTTTGTTAGGGTTTTTTCTTGCAGGGCCTCTAAAAATGATTGAATACTTAAATAACTCTAAGACTCCCAATGCCTTTGATACTCTAACTCAAGAAAGAGAAAACACTAATTGATGAGGTATTTTGATAACACTGGGGATATCTATTATCACCTCCTTTTTTAAGATCCACTGACTCATGCAGGTCTTACGCATGATTGATTATTGACTTGACAATATCTTTAGAGTGGATTTTACTTATGTGCTAAATGCTCTATTCTTATATGGATATATAAATGACAATGCAAATAACTATGATTATTCTAAGAAAGAGCTTAACAACCCAAATCATTATCTTAATGATGATAGACAGCAACATAATAAGGAATTTCATCTTTCTTTCCTTTTACAATTCTAATGAATTTAGGAGGAATAACCTATTTGATTTTCTCCTTAAGAAATCAATAAATTCCAACTGTAATCACTATGAATACAATTGATTTTAAACATATACTTTGAAGGTAATTGATTTTGAATAATATTAGATATTTTGGATGATGATGAATTACCAAACAAGTTCCTAGACCAGTGCCTATCCTTGGGCTACAGAGTCAGAATATATATATCCACAGAAAAAAAAATACTATAAGATGCCTTACAACCTACATACAACTCAGGTAAAGTGCCTAAAAAATTACCCTGTCACTCCCACAATATTATATCAAATCTTCAATTACTGTTGTACTCTCTAAAACTTCTCACACGATTAATTCTCCTCTCAGAAGAAACTTGCAAATAATTAGATAGCTTCCTTGTAGCCAATATGCTTAACATGCCTTACAAATTAAACATAAAAGAGTACACTCAATAAGAAAAGAGAAAATAACAATATGGAATAAAGTTGCACTGTATTTTATTCATAAATTTCTTCTTCAATACATATCAAGGTTAAAAGCTCAAAAAATACAGACTAAAATCTAGAAATCTAGCTTGCCAATATATTTCATCTCTCCTCAAAATTATTACATTTAATCTATATATAGGTCTTAAACCATCTTGGAATCCTTAAAACAAGGATGCAACAAGCTTCAGGTGGTTTAAGGAACCTAAACCTAAAAGTATAGAAAAGACAAAAAACAAGAATGTTCAAGCGGTTGAAAGACAAGAATAAGGGATGAAATCTGATCTCATTTCATCTTCACATGAATTCTGGTGCCTTTGTCTGATAGTCTTCAGGATAGTATCTAATATTTTTATCAAGACTAAGTGACTTCCATTTCAGGCTAACCTACACTTGTCTTTTATAATTACTAACCTCCTTGTGCTCAATGATCAGGAGCCAAGTGTTCCTTCCTATTCTTCATCCAGGATTTCTTCTTCTATTTCAACAAGCTTCTTTTTCTTTGGTTTTGTCTTCAAGTCCCATGCTATCACATCCTCCTCTGTAGGCCAATTGAAGCTTTGAATACTTTGGAGTTTTCCTTTCTGCCTTTCCTATCTGACATCAGTTATATTTTTTACATCAACTAAGAATTTATTAATGTCAGTTTCTTCTTTAAAAGCCTCATCTAAAATTTTATTAAAACTTTCCAAATCAAGATTAGAATCTATAATAAATGCCTCTTTACTAGGCAATCTACTATTAAATTTATTTCTCCAGGCCTCCAAGGCCTTAATATGATCATCTTCTCCCTTTAGTGGAGGAACAAATCTATTGAAACTTGTTCCAAACAGGCTCATCTTTGCCTCTATCTGATTCAATTTACCTTTAAAGAAAGGTAAACTCACATTTAATTTTTTGATCTTATCTTCTAGCTCTATCACAATCTCTAGAAAATCTAGCCTATGTTGCTGCAAAGAAGCTAATCTCTCAAATAGTTGTATCCTGGGAGACCATGTTGTAAAAAAAGGGCCTAAAACATAAATATACCTTGTTACTTCAGCATGCAAAATGGGTAACTTATTATATGCATTTAGGATTATATCTATTTTATCTATGGCAATCCTATGTTGAAGTATATTCCTTAATGCATCTATGGAAATTTCATTATCTTTCTTAGCCATATCATTTTCTTTTATTCCTTCCTCTGTTTCCACCTTTTCTTCTATTTGTGGGGGCTGCTCTAAGGGTAAATCTACCACTTCTGGATTTTCACACAATTGTTTTGTCAATTCAGCAATTACCTTATCTTTCTGATGAATCTTAATGTGGCACAGTTCTCTATCCTTGGCCAGGGCACTAGCCTCCTCTATCAAAACACCACATTTCTCAAACAACTATGTTTTCTTATATTCTTTCAAATGTGCCCAATGTGTCATTATTTGGGAAATCTCCAAATCATTTGTGTTTTGGACTATCCATACCATTTGGTTTCCCACCATGCTCTCTTGAATATTTAACAATTGAGGCTTCTGGTCCTTAGGACATAGACTCCACATGGAAAATGCTTGGGAATTAGGACTATATCAAAATCCCTTGATCATATCACCCATTTGAATCTCAATGGTCATCTTTAAATCTAGTTTCTTTCTTATTTGATCTATTATAAATGTTGAGGCTAAATCCCAGCCTTCAAAAGCAACATGTTACTTTCCAACACTAATTTTCTGGCTTCCTCAGGAGTGATGTCTTCACTCTTAGGATCATATGACTGTAAATCTAAGAGAGCCTCATTTGTTACTTCTTCTTCACCAATTATTTTCATTTTCTCTCTGATCTCTTCCTTCTTTCTCCATCTAAGGAAATCTTTAAATTCATCAGTTTTAATGAAATCATCATCTTGCAAGAATTGTTGTTGATGGATCAATCTCTCATGTATACATGTTTTGAGAGGTAACTCTATGTTTTCTTCTACTTCTTGTTGTTGTTTCTTTCCCTTTCTGATTTCCTTTCTCAAATTATGATCATATAATCTATTGCTAGGAACAAGAGCACTTACTCTATCCCTTTTCTCTCTTTTCTTATGTAAGTTTGATCATGAGATGTCTGATCAAGATCAACTTTTTTCCTCTTGGAAACAGGCTCATCTATATCATCAGGTTGAGAAACTTTAGTTAAATCTATAATGTGTCCCTGTTCCCCTTGTACCTAAATTGCTTCTGCAATATTCTACTGTGGTTGATCTATATGAGGTGGATTGACATATTCTTCTTCACTCTCACTTTCATATTTAGACTCTGAATATTTAGGTTCTTTTCCCCCCTTCTTTACATCTAGAACTCTATTCAATTGTTCACAGAGTGAGTAAAAATTATCTAGCATAGCTTTGATTTTATTAAATATGGCAAATTAGGGTAAAAACCTCCAAATTCTAATCCATTTCTTTTTATCTGTTTCTCTAAATTCAACAACTCTTGAATTTTTTCCCTTCTATTTCTCACTTCTTCTTCATCAATTATATTCCTAGTAGCATCCTCCTCCACACAAAGACCATGCACATATGTATTTGGTATGGTAGGAGTTAGGAGTTTCTTAGCTCCTACAATAAATCTCTCTAGATCAATATACCTATACAATGCTACTCCCATCTTACAGATTTCCAACCATTTTCTTACTAGATCAATAGCACCTTTGCCAATTATAAATTGAAATATCTTGAACTACCTAGGGGTTAATGTCCCCTTCCTATGTGATGCAAAATGTTCATTATCAGTAAAAAAAAAAGCTGCCAAATAAATTCCATTGCTGCAACTCTTGATGGTACATGATATAGTAGGACATGGGGAGGATGTGTGCATCCATACACTCTAATCATAGTGAAATTCTCTTCTAAAAAGAAGTCTCCCCAATTGTGGTCACCTTCCCACTTATCAGAATACTCACATGGTCTCAGTAGTTGTAACACCTTCAATGGAAGTCTAGTTTTATTGACACCCAAGCTCTATAGCAAAGGGTAGACAATCCAATTCTAAAATCTGCATAAATCATAGTCCTTGGAAGTGAAATTCCATATCTTGATCCAAAATTGGACAGGATTATGTCTGTCATGAAAAATTCTCTGGGGGTTCAAATTGTTTACATCCATGATGCCATAATTAAAATGCAATAATAGATGCATCAGGATAGAATAGTGTAAAAATTTAGGATCTTTATCCTTCTTCTGTATAGCTACAAACCCTTCATGCATCTTGTCAATGATGTATTGAATGTAGTCATAGTTGGTACTACAATGCACATCTTGTAAATCCAAAACAATCATCAAAATCTCAACATTTATCTTCTCAGTTCCTCCATCCCTACACAGTACCTTAGACAAAGCATATGCAATGTATTTAATATAAAAAATGTAAATCCTTGAAACAATAAGGTGCAGTTCTTGGTAAAGGGACAATGTGGTTTCTAACCTCCTTAAGCATATGTTTCTATAATTGATTTCTAGCTACCTGAGGCTGTAACCTATATCTTTCCTCCTTCTTTGTAATATTAATCTGAGTGGACATGGTACTATACAAACCAAAAGCTTGCATAAAAGAATTCCTATTCAGAATTAACAGTACAATACCATCGTTATTTTTAATTGTCCTTGACAAGAAGTCATAATGGTTTTCCAGACCTAGAAACAAGTCTACATCTACAAAGACATCAGGAAAAATTAACCTAGCCAAACCACTAGTCCAGGGGTTTGATATTGGTATGGCCTTATCAACATTCTTATAAAAATAATTGTAAAGAGAAAAACCTGTAGAACCTGGTGTATGGGCATCTCTGATATCACAATATTCATCTACCAATATGTTGGAATTTGCCCTCTTGTTCTGTGTAGACCCAGGTAACAACTTCAAAAACTCATCAGAGAAGTTCCTTTTTCCCTTAGCATCTTCATCCACCTCATCACTCTTCCCAATGGTAGATGCCACACTAACTGCTTTACTCATTTTGTTCTATTTTCCACTTCATTTTCACTAATATTGGAACAAATCTTCTCTCAAGACCCCCTAACCTTCTCTGTGTACTAAATATAATTCAAGATCTTTGAAAACTAAATAATCACTCTGGAATTGATAAAAATTGTAATGAATTAACAATTCTTTCTTCTTAGACACATAAAACCTGGTAAATTATCCGCTCTAAAATTCTAGATTTATGATGAATGAAAATAAACCTAAGATCATTTCTTTATGGTAATTTTATAAAGTACTTAACTCATCATTGAAGAATCAATCAATTCAGCCTTCAAGTTTACATGCTGTGGTATTAATTGAATTCCTAGCCGTAGCTCATTAATGTGACAGGAAATCGAATTCAAATGAGTACTTAGAAAAACCCTTATAAAATTCAAACAAAATCACATGTTTTGATATGAATGGCTCTTTATCAAACATCTCAGCTACCCTTTTCACACAATCATTAATCTCCTATATTTCTATTTCATAATGAATCTCCATATTTTCATGTTAGCAACTGCCATTTATTATAACTATTTCTTTTCATATCTGGCAACCAAGAGACTATGCATTATCTCCTTGTCACTGATTGAACCCCTTAACTCTAAATTCTTCTGGAGATCTAGTGATTGCATGATTTTCTTTACTTTAGCTAAATTGTGGTTTACTCCTTGTGATCACGCGACTAAAGAAATCCAAGTTGCTAGTAGAATAGCCTAACTCTGAGTTTATTTGGAGACCCTGCGACTATGGTTACTTTTTCATCTATTAATCTCTAATCGCTAAGTCTCTGAATGCTCTTTTCCCTTTACAAGACCCTGTGACTATCGTTAGTCGCTCAATCACCAAATAAATCTACTCTTTGATATTTCCTTTGGAGACTTAGTGACAAGGTTCATGAAACTTTATTTTATAATTCAATTTGGAGACTGTGTGACTAAAGCTTAATCTCATTGTCGTGAGAATATTTTTACTTTGTGAAAATTTTATAGAGACTCAGTGACTACTGTTGATCTTATCTTATTCTACATCTAACAACTTCACTAAATCGTTGAATACATTCTAAAAACCCTAAATCGTTTGGAGACCACGTGACTGATGTCTTCTGCTTCATTCATTTCGGACATGTGTCTCACCTTTACCTATTTTTCTCTAAGTCGCTAGAAGAATGCTGACCTATCAAGTTTGACCAGTGACTACCCGACAACCATATACTTTAATCTGTAGTTTTTGTCACCAAGTCTCTAAACCTTTTACTTAACTGACCTTTTATCTGGAGACATGGTGATTAAATCCTTTTAACTTATTACTAACTATGTTCTGATTTGGAGACCTCGCGACTGAAGGAATCGCTAAGTCTCTTAATAATTTACTAACTACAGGATACCATGCGCGACACCACAACTTGACCATTTGTCTCTATGTCGCTAAATCATGTTTTCTTCATTGGGAGACTTCATGACTGATGCTTTTGGCTAAGTCTCATGACTTATAAGGTATATTCTTTTCTTTTTAGAGACATCCTAACCAAATTGAATCACTAAGTCTCGTTATGAAATGGAATATTCATTTAATATTAGGAGAATGGGTGACTAACCTTAAAAATCTCATGACCTTTTTATGACTTAATCTTTAAAAGTAACTCAAAAATATAAACCAGATTAACACATCTAGGGTTTTTTAACACTTTTTCATATAATGAAACCTAAGATAGGGTTCTTTACCATTTCTCTAAATTTTGACCTAATAACATGGAATTTTCTTAGGGACCTCATAGTTTTGGACACATTTTTAGATTTTGCACACTTCTCAGTCATGAAGATATAAATTTTTTTAGGGTAAACACCAGAAATGGGAATACAACCAACAGTGGCTTTGTCTGAGGATTGACTAAACACAGTTTATGGAAAAGAACCACAGAATCTTTGGTTGCAGACTAGATCAAAAATCAGGAGGGACACCAACTAACCTATTACAAAAGGGAAACTATTTACAACATTTACACAACTACATGAGAGTATTTATAGCATGATACATACTTACTTATGTATGAACTTTGGTTGTTAGTTGAAAAAGGGCTTGAGAAATTGCCCATGCACAGGAAACTCAAAATCTTCTCCATTCACATTCTTCAATAGGTAGGAATCTTTTCCAAAACTCTGTGAGATAAAAAATGGTCCAAGCCATAAAGACTCAAATTTCTTATGCTTTCCTTTATCTTCTGCTCTTGCATTACACTGAAGAACTAGGTCACTAGATTGGAATTTTCTTTCAATAGCCCTCTTGTCAAAAATGTATTTCATCTTCTGTTGCAACTTAATATTTTCTTTTTGGCTATTTCTTCTTGTCTCGTCCAACTCTATCAACTGGATCATTCTATTTTGCATAGTATCAAAAACATCTAACTGTTCTTCTTGTATAAACTGATATACTGGTAATAAATTGTTGATAGGCATTCTTGCCTGGAGACCATACACTAGCTCAAATGGAGATCTGACTGTTGCTTTTTTAACATTATTCTATCAGCCCAAAGTGCTAGCTTTAATTTAGTATGGCATTCCCTTTTAATCTTTTCAAGAATTCTTTTTAGTATTTTCAATATACTCTTATTACTAGACTCAGCTTGTCCATTTGCCTATGGATAATATGGGGATGAATATGATATTGTAATCCCATATTTCTTACAGAAATGTATCATTTCTTCTGATCTAAAGCTCATGGCATTATCCATTACTAATTTAGAAGGTACACCAAATCTGGTTATAATATTCTCCATTAGAAATTCAGTGACTACCTTGTTTGTTGCTTTCTTTGTAGGGATGACCTCAATCCATTTAGTAAAATAATCTGTGGCTACAAGTATCCATCTATGTCCTCCACTAGATTTCTCTTGAAATTCACCAATGAAATCAATCCCCCACATAGTAAAAGGGGCTTCAGTATGTACTGGATTTAACAACAGAGCTCCTAAAAATTTTAGCTTGTTTGAGAACCTTTGACAAGAATCACACTTTCTGACATATTCATAAGTATATTTGAATAAATTAGGGCCAATAGTACCCAGCCCTTAAAACCTTGTGGGCAGTATTTTTGGCAGAAAAATGACCTCCACATTCTCCTGCATGCATTTCACATAAAACCTTTTCAGCTAGGTATTTATCCAGACATAACAGTAATACACCATTCGTATCCTTCCAATATAAGTCTCCTTGAATCAAAGTGCATCTTTGGGTTTGCAATTTTAGATTTCTTTTCTAATTTTATGTCATATGATTGGGACACTTGGCATTTTTGAGGAAAAACACAATATTAGTATAAAATGGTTGCCTTTCTATGCTTGTAATAGTTTGATCATGTATCTCTGTCTCATTTATTTGTACTAAATCCAAGTTTTCTTTTATCACAAGTTTTTCTAGACCCTGGGCTCTTATTAACTTTGTAATATGGATCTAAAGGTTAAACTCCTAAATTATGGCTATCCATTTACATCTCTTACTAGTAACCTCTGACTGTGTAAGAATATCTTTCACTACTGAGTGAGGAACATATGCTTGTATCTGAGCACAGACCAAATATGGCCTAAAAGACTGTATAGCTTTTACCAAAGCATAAGCCTGCTTTTCCATTATCTCATAATTAAGTTGTGTAGCTTGTAGAGATTTACTATAAAAAAGATATTGGATGTTCAAATCCTTGTTCATCTTTTTGTAGTAAAATAGCAGCAATTGTATGAAAAGATGCAAATGAAAATAATGAAAATAGAGAAAAGGGCTTAGTATAATCTAGAGATTTTAAAACTGGAGCCTCTTGTACTACTTTCTTTTTTTTCTCAAATTCCTATTGGGCTTCTTTATTCCAAAATTTTTTTGTATCTTTCTTTAGCAACTTTACAATAGGTTTAATAATCTCTGCAAAGTTTGCTATGAACCTTTTGACAAAATTGATCTTTCCTAAGAAAGATTGTACTCCTTTTAGGTTCTTTGGAGCCATAACTTTTTGAATTGCTTCCACTCTCTCAGGGTCTATTCTTACCCCCTCCTTAGACACTATGTGTCCAAGCAAATTTCCCTCTTGTACCACAAAATGACATTTCTTGGGATTCAATGAAACACCATATTCTAATGCTTTATTGAAAATCTTACCTAAGTTATCACAGTGATCCTCAGCTCTCTTAGAATATGCAGTTAAATCATCCTAATAAATGACCATAAATAAATCAATGAATTCTTTAAAAGAAACATCCATGGCCCTTTCAAAAGTTGCTCCTACATTTATTAGTCCAAATATAATTCTGATATTAATATAGGTTCCCCATGGAGTGGTAAATGCAGTTTTGTATTGTTCTGATTCTTTAACAAGACCTGATTATATCCTGAGAAACCATCCATCATAGACAACAACTCACAATCAGTCACCTTGTGTAACATTGCTTCCACATTAGGCAAGGAATAATTATCTTTTAATGAAGCAATATTTAAATTTATGAAATCCACACACAGTCTGATATCACCATTCTTCTTTCTGACTAGTACCAAATTTGATTCCCAAGTTGAGTGTCTGATGGGCTAGATTATCCCAGTATCTTTTAACTTCATCAATTCTTGCTGCATCTTAGGAGCCAACAAGGGGTTAATAGGCCTCTATTTTTTCCTAAATGGTTTCACATCTGACTTTAGTGGGATTTCATGTTGAAAAAGATCCTCTCTA
>MU226306.1:506237-522139 GCA_018584345.1 Thuja plicata
TGTGTTTCACATGAAATAACATTGTTACCTGCGAACTTTGGGAGCTTTTCTCCTATATCACCCACATCTTTAGGGAATGCATTAGGATATCCAGGGATACCAATGAAGTTAAACTATTTATACCTTTTAGTATGCAATGGTTTTCTTTGAAAACTATCATTCTCTTTAAAAGTAGTGGCTTTTGCTTTAGAAGATATTATATTCTCTATCCCAGCATGAGAATACTTAGAAGACTACAAAAAATCTATTTTCTTCTTCATCTCAATTGTTGTAGATTCCATTTGTGCCTTTTCTAACATTTTCTCCATGGTCTCCTTTTCAATTCTTGATTTCTCTAAATCAATATCCAACTTGGACATTTTCTATGTTAAAGGCTTTTGAAACCTAGGTTCCTGATTTCCATATTCAGTCATTTTTTGCTTACCTTTGTCTTTATGTGAACTAGAAGCCTTATAAGTGAGTGGTATTTCTTGGTCCTTTTGAGACCTCTTTGTACCTTTTATATTTTGATGTCTTGAAGATTTTCTTTTACTCTTATCAACATCCTTATGCTCATATTTTTTCTTTCTCATTTCTCTCTCCCTTTTCATTTGTTGAATAAGGGCAAGCTGTTTCATGATAAGTTTTTCCTCATTTGCTAGCTCATCAGAGGGAGCTTCTTCAAAATCTAAACTAGATGTACTTGTTTCTTCTCTTTCACTAGAAGTAGAAGTAACAGTAGGTGTTTCTAATACTCTCTTAGCAGCTTCTTCATATTCTGAAGTATTTCCATCATGAGAAGGCTGATTGTTGTTCACCTCTCTCCTAGTATTACTTTCTTTACCTCTTAGAGGAGTTTCATCATTGCTGACTTGGTTTCTCTTCTTCCTCCAAGACATTTCCATCCTTGAGGATGATGGGATTCCACCATCTAAAACCTTCTCAGGATTATTTTTCATCCTTGACCTAGTATTCATTCTGAGAGATTTTTACTAAATTTGCAGTTATCTCAGAGATTTTCTTTTAGAGTCGCCATCCAACAATAGTTAGGAATGAATGAATAGAAAATTTTGACAACTACAACTGGTATGATTTTTAATCACTTAAATTCCCCAATAGAGTCACCAATTTGTTAGGGTTTTTTCTTGTAGGGCCTCTAAAAATTCTTGAATACTTAAATAACTCTAAGAATCCCAATGCCTTTGATAATCTGACTCAAGCAAGAGAAAACACTAATTGATGAGGTATTTTGATAACACCGGGGATATCTATTATCACCTCCTTCTTTTTTGAGATCCACTGACTTAGGAAGGTCTTACCTATGATTGATTACTGACTTGACAGTATCTTTAGAGTGGATTTAACTTGTGTTGAATGCTCAGTTCTTATATGGATATATAAATGACAATGCAAATAACTATGATTATTCTGAGAAAGAGATGAAAAACCCAAATCATTATCTTAATGATGACAAACAATAACATAATAAGGAATATCATCTTTCTTTCCTCTTACAATTCTAATGAATTTAGGAGGAATAACCTATTTGATTTTCTCTTTAAGAAATCAACAAACTCCAACTATAATCTTTGTGAATACAATTGATTTTAAACATATACTTTGAAGGTAATTTATTTTGAATAGTATTAGATATTTTGGATGATGATGGATTACCAAACAAGTTCCTAGACCAGTACCTATCCTTGGGCTACAGAGTCAGAATATATAAATCCATAGAAAAAAAAAAAAAATTATTGTAAGATGCCTTACAACCTACATACAACTCAGATAAAGTGCCTAAAAATTTACCCTGTCACTCCCACAATATTATATCAAATCCTCAATTCCTGTTGTACTCTTTGAAACTACTCACAAGGTTTAATTCTCCTCTTAGAAGAAACTTGCAAATAATTAGATAGCTACCTTGTAGCCAATATGGTTAACATGCCTTATAGATTAAACATAAAAGAGTACACTCAATAAGAAAAGAGATAATAACAATATGGAATAAAGCTACACTATATTTTATTCATAAATTTTTGCTTGAATACATATCAAGGTTACAAGATCAAAAAACACAGACTGAAATCTAGAAGTTTGTCTTGCCAATATATTTCATCTCTCCTCAAAATTATTACATTTGATCTATATATAGGTCTTAAACCATCTTGGAATCCTTAAAAAAGGATGCAACATGCTTTAGATGGTTTAAGGAACCTAACCCTAAAAGTACAGAAAAGACAAAAAATAAGAATGTTCAAGCGGTGGGAAGACAAGAATAAGGGATGAAATTTGATCTTCTTTTGTCTTCACATTAATTATGGTGACTTTGTCTGATAGTGTTTAGGATAGTATCTAATATTTGTATTGAGACTAAGTGACCACCATTTTAGGCTAACCTACACCTGTCTTTTATAATTACTAACCTCCCTGTGCTCAATGATCAGGCGCCAAGTGTTCCTTCCTATTCTTCATCTAGGATTTCTTCTTCTATTTCAAAAGGCTTCTTTTTATTTGGTTTTGTCTTCAAATCCCATGCTATCACATCCTCCTTTATAGGCCAACTGAAGCTTTGAATACTCTACAATTTTCCTTTCTGCCTTTCCCATCTGACATCAGTTATATTTTTTACATCAACTAAGAATTTATTAATGTTAGTTTCTGCTTTAAAAGCCTCATCTAAAATTTTATTAAAACTTTCCAAATCAAGATCAGAATCTATAATAAATGCCTCTTTACTAGGCAGTCTACTGTCAAATTCATTTCTCCAGGCCTCTAAGGCCTTAATCTAATCATCTTCTCCCTTTAGTGGAGGAACAAATCTATTGAAACTTGGTCCAAACAGGCTCATCTTTGCCTCTATCTAATTCAATTTACCTTTAAAGAAAGGTAAAGTCACATTTAATTTTTTCATCTCATCTTCTACCTATGTCACCATCTTTGGCAAATCTAGCCTATGTTGTTGCAAAGAAGCTAATCTCTCAAATAGTTGTATCCTGGGAGACCATGTTGTGAAAAAAGGGTGTAAAATAGAAATATACCCTGTTAGTTCAGCATGCAAAATGGGTAACTTATTATATGCATTTAGGATTATATCTATTTTATCTTTCAAGATATCAATCCTATGTTGAAGTATATTCCTTAATGCATTTATGGCAATTTCATTATCTTTCTTAGCCATATCATCTGCTTTTACTCCTTCCCCTATTTTCACCTTTTCTTCTATTTGTGGGGGCTTCTTTGAGGGTACATATACCACTTCTAGATTTTCACACAATTCTTTAGTAAATTTAGCAATTACCTTATCTTTCTGATGAATCTTAATGTGGCACGATTCTCTATCCTTGCCCAGAGCACTAGCCTCCTCTATCAAAACACCACATTTCTCAGATAACTGTTTTGTCTTATCTTCATTCAAATGTGCCCAATGTGTCATTATTTGGGAAATCTCCAAATAATTTGTGCTTTGGACTATCCATACCATTTGGTTTCCCACCATGCTCTCTTGAATATTTAACAATTAAGGCTTTTGGTCCTTAGGACATAGAATCAACATGGAAAATGCTTGGGAATTAGGACTATATCTGAATCCTTTGATCATATCACCCATTTGAATCTCAGTGGTTATCTTTAAATCTTGTTTCTTTCTTTTTTGATTTATTATAAATGTTGAGGCTAAATCCCAAACTTTAGCTAGAAACATGCCACTTTCCAACACTAATTTTTTGGCTTCCTCAGGAATGATGTCTTCAATCTCAGGATCATATGACTGTAAAGCTAAGAGAGCCTCATTTGTTACTACTTCTTCACCAGCTATTTCAATTTCTCTCTAATCTCTTCCTTCTTTCACCATCTAAGGAAATCTTTAAATTCATCAGTTTTAATGAAATCATTATCTTGCAAGAATTGCTATTGATGGATCAATCTCTCATCTATACATGTTCTGAGAGGTAACTCTATGTTTTCTTCTACTTCTTACTGTAGTTTCTTTCCCTTTCTAATTTCCTTTCTCAAATTATGATCATATAATTTGTTTCCAGGAACAAGAGCACTTACTCTATCCCTTTTTCTCTCTTTTCTTATATAAGTTTGATCATGAGATGTCTGACCAAGATCAACTTTTTGACTCTTGGCAGCAGGCTCATCTTTATCATCAGGTTGAGAAACTTTAGTTAAATCTATAATGTGTCCCTGTTCCCCTTGTACCTGAATTGCTTCTACAACATTCTATTGTGGTTGATCTATATGAGGTGGATTGACATATTCTTCTTTATTCTCACTTTCATATTCAGACTCTGAATATTCAGGTTCTTTTCCCCCCTTCTTTACATCTAGAACTCTATCCAATTGTTCATAGAGTGTGTAAAAATTATCCAGCATAGCTTTGATTTTATTAAAATATGGCAAATCAGGGTAAAAATCTCCAAATGCTAATCCATTTATTTTTATCTATTTCTCTAAATTCAACAACTCTTGAATTTTTTCTATTCTATTTCCCACTTCTTCTTCATCAAGTATATTCCTAGTAGCATCCTCCTCCACACAAAGACCATGCACATATGTATTTGGTATGGTAGGAGTTAGGAGTTTCTTAGCTCCTATAATAAGTCCCTTTGGATCAATATACCTATACAATTCTGCTCCCATCTTACAGCTTTCCAACCATTTGCTTACTAGATCAATAGCACCTTTGCCAATTATAAATTGAAAAATATTAACTTGCCTAGGGGTTAATTTCCCCTTCCTATCTAATACAAAATGTTCATTATCAGTTAACAAAAGTTTCCAAATAAATTCCATTGCTACAACTCTTGATGGTACATGATATGGTAGGACATGGGGAGGATGTGTGCATCCATACACTCTAGTCATAGTGAAATTCTCTTCTAAAAATAAGTCTCCCCAATTGTGGTCACCCTCCCATTTATCAAAATACTCACATGATCTCAATAGTTGTAACATCTTCACTGGAAGTCTAGTTTTATTGACACCCAAGCTCTGCATCAAAGGGTAGACAATACAATTCTCAAATCTACAGAAATCACAGTCCTTGGAAGTGAAATTCCATATCTTGATCCAAAATTGGATAGGATTAGGCTGGTAATGAAAAATTATCTGGGGGTTCAAATTGTTTACATCCATGATGCCATAATTAAAATGCAGTAATAGATGCATCAGGATAGAATAGTGTAAAAATTTAGGATCTTTATCCTTCTTCTGTATAGCTACAAACCCTTCATGCATCCTGTCAATGATGTATTGAATGTAGTCATAGCTAGTACTAGAATGCACATCTTGTAAATCCAAAATGATCATCAAAATCCTAGCATATATCTTCTCACCTCCTCCATCCCTACCCAATACCTTACACAAAGCATATGCAATTTATTTGATATAAAAATGTAAATCCTTGAAACAATAAGGTGCAGTTCCTGGAAAAGGGACAATGTGGTTTCTAACCTCGTTAAGGATATGTTTCTGTAATTGATTTCTAGCTATCCCAGGCTGTAACCTATATCTTTCCTCTTGCTTTGTAATATTAATCTGAGTGGACATGGTATTATACAAACCAAAAGATTTCATAAAAGAATTCCTATTCAGAATTAATAGTGCATTACCATAATTATTTTTAATTGTCCTTGACAAGGAGTCATAATGGTTTTCTAGACCTAGAAAGAAGTCTACATCTACAAAGACATCATGAAGAATTAACCTAGCCAAACCACTAGTCCAGGGGTTTGATATTGGTATGGCCTTATCAACATTCTTATAAAAGTAATTGTAAATATAAAAACCTGTAGAACCTGGTGTATGGGCATCTCTGATATCACAATATTCATCTACGAATATGTTGGCATTTTCCATCTTGTTTTGTGTATACCCAAGTAATAGCTTTAAAAACTCATCAAATAAGTTCCATTTTCCCTTAACATCTTCATCCACCTCATCGGTCTTCCCACTGGTAGATGCCACACTAACTACTTTACTCATTTTGTTCTTTTTTCCACTTCCTTTTCATTGATATTGGAACAAATCTTCTCTCAAGACCCCCTACCCTTCTCTATGTATTGAATATAATTCAAGATCTCTGAAAACTAAATAATCACTATGAAATTGATAAAAACTGTACTAAATTAACAATTCCTTCTTCTTAGACACAGAAAACCTAGCAAATTCTCTGCTCTAAAATTCTAGATTATGATGAATGAAAATAAACCTAAGATCATTCTTTATGGTAATTTTACAAAGTACTTAACTCATCATTGAAGAATCAATCAATTTAGCCTTCAAGTTTACATGTTGTGGTATTAATTGAATTCCTAGTCGTAGCTCATGAATGTGACAGGAAATCAAATTCAAATGAGTACTTCTCAGAAAAACCATTATAAAATTCAAACAAAATCACATGTTTTGATATGATTGGCTCTTTATCAGACATCTCAGCTACCATTTTCACATAGTCATTAATCTCCTATATTTCTATTGGATGATGAATCTCCATATTGTCATGTCAGCAACTACCATTTATTATAACTATTACTTTTCATATCTGGCGACCAAGTGACTATGCATTATCTCGTTGTCATTGATAAAACCCCTTAACTCTCAATTCTTCTAGAGATCTAGTGACTGCATGATTTTCTTCACTTTGACTAAACTGTGGTTTACTCCAGGTGATCACCCAACTAAAGGAATCTAAGTCGCTAGTAGAATAGCCTAATTCTGAGTTTATTTGGAGACCCTGTGACTATGGTTACTTTTTCATCTATTAATCTCTAATTGCTAAGTCTCTGAATGCTCTTTTCCCTTTACGAGACCCAGCAACTATCCTTAGTCACTCAATCGCCAAATAAATATAATCTTTGATATCTCCTTTAGAGACTTAGCGGCAAGTTACATGAAACTTTATTTTATCATTCAATTTGGAGACTATGAGACTAAATCTTAATCTACTTGTTGCGAGAATATTTTTACTCTATGAAATTTTTATAGAGACTCAGTGACTATCGTTGATCTTATCTTATTCTACATTTGATGGCTTTGCTAAATCACTGAATACATTCTGGAAACCCTAAATCATTTGGAGACCACGTGACTGATGTCTTCTACTTCATTCATTCTAGACATGTGTCTCACCTTTACCTATTTGTCTTTGAGTCGCTAGAAGAATGTTGACCTGTCAAGTTTGACGAGTGACTACCTGACAACCATTTACTTTAATCTATATTTTTTTTTGCCAAGTCTCTAAACCTTTTACTTAACTAACCTTTTATCTAGAGACATGGTGACTAAAGCCTTTTAACTTATTACTAATTGTGTTATGATCTGGAGACCTCGCGACTGAAGGAATCGCTAAGTCTCTTAATAATTTACTAACTGCAAGATACCATGTGTGACACCGCAACTTAACCATTTGTCTCCATGTCACCAAATCATGTTTTCTTCATTGGGAGACTTTGCGACTGATGCTTTTTTCTAAGTCTCATGACTTATAAGGTATATTCTTTTCTTTTTAGAGACATCCTGACCAAAGTGAATTGCTAAGTCTGATTATGAAATGGAATATTTGTTTAATATTAGGAGACTGGGTGACTAACCTTAAAAATCTCATGACCTTTTTATGACTTAAGCTTTAAAAAGTAACTCAAAAATATAAACTAGATTAACAAATCTAGGGTTTTTTAACACTTTTGCATATAATGAAACCTAAGATAGGGTTCTTTACCATTTCTCTGAATTTTGACCTAATAACATGGAATTTTCTTAGGGACCTCATAGCTTTGGACACATTTTTAGGTTTTGTGCACTTCTCAATCATGAAGATATAAAAATTTTTAGGATAAACACCAGAACTGGGAATACAACCAACAAGTTTCATCTGGTGAAAGGGCACAAAACATCTAACTATTACTGATTGAAACACACTATCCAAGATCTGATTAACACAAGGGTCATCGATGTAACAAATACCCAAACCAAAGGCATGACTGATCACACTATCTTCAATGATAGCTTTCATGATCACAACAAGGGAAAAGCCTTCGAGTCTAGTGGACGAGAAAAAAAATTAACTATAGATATGCCGATAGTGATAATGTTATCAATTGCCTCAATCCTTCAGATAGCCATGTGGCTACGATCACTATCAAAGATTAAGTTAAAAAATGTGTTGTAACAACACATCATGCCAGATTTTTCTTGAAAGGATTACCATCCTCACCTATTGTATCTACCAATCCCAAATCAAACTCAGATCCATAGCTCAGCATAGTTGATCAACTAAAGCGCACACCTACCCAGATCTCCATGTTTGACCTATTGTGCATATATCCATAGCATAAATTGGCACTTGACCAAGCCCTTCAGAATGTAGTTGTCCCAAGGGACATAACACCCAAGAGTTTCCAAATGATGGTTAACCATATAGCTACTAACAAACATGCCACATTCACGGACCATGATGTGTTGCTACATAAAACCATGCATAATGATCCTTTGCACTTACTTGTCCAAGTCCACAAAAGTACTATCTGTAGGGTCCTTGTTGATGGTGGAGCTGGGTTAAACATCTATACTCTAAAGTTAACTAAGCAACTGGCCTATTCAGAATCAATTATTGATGTCACAAGAAGAATATATATCAGAGCTTATGATGAAGAGGAAAGGTCCTCTAAAGGTATTATCATTCTACCTATCTATATAAGTCTAGTGGTCAAAAGCACTCCCTTCCAAATCCTAGACCTTGAGTTGGGATACAACATGCTACTAGGGAGACCCTGGATACATGCAATGCAAGTCATACCTTTGATGTACCATCAATGCATCAATTTCCCACACCAAGGAGAGGATATTATCATAGAGGGAGACGCCAATCCTTTCCAATACTATAATGCTGTCCAAATTAGCACTGATAACCAAGTACCCTCAAACCAAGATGCAAGCATCCCATCCTCTTCAGATTCAACTCCCAAGGATGTCACACAGACAGCAGGAAAGATAATCATTAACCAAGACACAAGTGTTCCCTCCTCTTCAGATTCAAATCTTAAGGATGTCACATGAAAAGTAGGCAAAATATCCATCATCGAAAAAGGCTGTGGTGAGTACAGGTATGAAGAGGCTTTTACCATCATGCACATGCCTCAGAACTTGAGAACTTATAGCATGCCACAACCTGTTATTACAATAGAAACTCCACAACCTATTCTATTTAGATGTCCACCCACAACCTTTGTTCAATGGGGAGACATAGCAGAAGAAAAGCCATTTGAAAAAAAAATTAGTACTTGGTTATACCAAGACCCACCAGAGACAATCTGACCACCCCTACCCCTGTCAAACTATGGTAATGGTTACACAATGTTACAAAGATTTGGGTATGATGGTACAACTAGTCTGGGGGCAAGGCAACAAGGCTTAATGGAATTGTCTCTCCCACCCACCTAGAGAAACAAAAGAGGGTTGGACTATGGGAAATTAGGAACTAGTCTGGTGATCAAAGACATCCAAGTCAATCAAGAACAAATAGAAAAGATGCACCGGGGCCACAACATAGAACATGTCTTGATAAGCAACATATTAGCATAGTTGTTGCTCGCTGAAGAGGGAACCACACAAACCCAAATAGACCTCCACATAGAAATCGATGATAACAAAGGAAGTGAGACATCTAATGAGTATTCTATTGAGACTGAATCCCATGAGTATGAGTGGAGATCCCTTCATGACTCTAAACCATCGATCCCAAATTATTCCCCTCGGTCAGACACTATCATAAACCTAGAAGACTTATTTGACCAACTATCCATTACTGAGAAACCTTGCATAGATAAGCCTATCATTTATCAGACCTCAAGTGGTGTGTCCACATCATAATCTAGTTTTATAGGAACCATATCTGTAGTCCCTTTTAGTCAACCAAATTCAGAAAACCATGAAAAAATTTGTCTTGTACACCCAGAGCTAATAGCATGGGATCAACAAGGACCCCCTGATTTAGATATCTTTGAGAATGATGAGGCTATTACTGATTTCATGGGACTTAGGGAAGGCATTCCATTAGGAGACCACAAGGAAGGCTTCTCCATTGACCTCGATAGAGTGGCATACTTTAGGGAGGAAGCTCCTCTTTCTAGTCCAAAAAAGAAAAAAGAACAAAAGAATAATAAAAAGCTAAAACAAGACGTATCTTCTAGCGAAAACCTCACTGAGGTGCTAGAAGATGGAAAGAAGGAACTCCTCCCCTTGACAGAGGAGAAGTTAGGATTACTAGCAAAAGAAATAGAGGAAGTAAATTTGGGAGATGAAAAGAACCCAAAGAACATATACTTTGCAAAATCACTTGCCCCTGAGGAGAAAGAATAGTTTATCAGCTTCTTTAAAGTAAGGATGATAAATTTTGCATGGTCCTACTCGGATATGCCAGGGTTAGATCCAGAGCTAGTACTACACCATCTCCCATTGCTACCAAATGCCAAACCTGTCAAGTAGAAGCTAAGAAAGATGCATCCCCATGTTGCATAGCTAGTCAAAGAAGAGTTGAAGAAACTCTTGGATGCTAAGCTCATAAGACCTATACCATACGTAGACTAGATATCTAACTTGGTACTAGTTATAAAGCATAGTGGTCAGATACAGATTTGCACAGACTTCAAAGATATCAACATAGCTTGTCCCAAGGATGATTTTCCTTTACCTAACATTGACATGATAGTAGATCTAATCGCTAGACATCAAATGCTATCACTCATGGATGGCTTTTCAGGGTATAATCAGATAAGGATCGCACCAAAGGACCAACACAAAACCACTTTCACATGTCCTTGGGGGACATATTGTTGGAATGTCATTTCATTTGGTGTAAAGAATGCTAAAGCAACATATCAAAGGGCTATGACAACTATATTTCATGATCTCATCCAAAAAAAAATGGAAGACTATGTGGATGACATACTAGCCAATTCAATGCTTCACAAGGATCATCTACAAGTATTGGGACCAATCTTTGACAAAATGTAGGAATTCAAGGTCTTTCTAAACCCAAAGAAATGTGCATTTAGTGTCACAGTAGGAAAGTTACTGGGGTTCATAGTGTCACATAGAGGAATCGAAGTAGACCCAGCAAAAGTCAAAGCAATATTGGACATGCCTCCACCATCGAACTTGAGGCAACTAAGAGGGATATAAGGAAGGCTCCAAACAATCAGGCACTTCATAGCTCAGCTAGTAGACAAGCGCCATCCATTCCAACATCTATTGCAAAAAGACATAAAATTCATATGGAATGAGAAATGTGAACAAGCATTCCAAATATTCAAGGACTACCT
Source organism: Thuja plicata (assembly GCA_018584345.1). NCBI lineage: Eukaryota > Viridiplantae > Streptophyta > Pinopsida > Cupressales > Cupressaceae > Thuja > Thuja plicata. Next base: position 517,544 of record MU226306.1, read on the forward strand.
TCTCAAGTCTCCTATATTGGTGCCACCAGTCCAAGGTAGACCATTTCTTATGTATATCTCAGTGATGAAGTCAGCATTAGGTGTACTCTTGGCACAACATGATGACACAAGTAAAGAGAGGGCCATCTACTATCTAAGCAAAACATTGGTTGGATATGAGCTCAACTATACACCAATCAAGAAGTCATGCCTTGCATTTGTCTTCACTTCCTAGAAGTTGAGACATTATATGTTGAGTCACCAAACAAAGCTGATTGCACATATTGATCCTTTAAAGTACCTCCTAAGAAAAGAAGTGCTCACTGGATGACTGGCGAAGTGGTTAATGATCTTGAGTGAGTTTGACATTGAGTACATAGACAGAAAGGTCATCAAAGGACAAGTGATCACAGATCAAATAGCAGAGGCACCCATTCAGGACCATTAGCCTATTATTTTTTACTTTCCTGATGAATCTATCATGACACTACAACCAGCGATTGAGGTATGGAAAATATACTTTGATGGGTCATGCACGAACCATGGTGCAGGGGCATGGATAGTGCTTATCACTCCAGATCATGATACAATTCCAAAGTATTTTAGACTCAACTTCCTATGCGCCAACAACATAGAAGAATATGAGGCACTAGTCATTGGTTTAAAAATAGTGATTCAATGGAGAATCAAGAACCTTAAAGTCTTTGGAGATTCATAGTTGATCATCAGTCAAGTCAACAATGATTATATGACCAAAGATGAGAAGCTCATACCATACAAAGCACAGATAGAAAAAATATGCACCAAGTTCCATTACATCTTCTTCGAGCAAGTACCACAAGCACAGAACAAAGTTGTAGATGTGATAGATACCATAGCATCATTGATTGATATGCTAGGAAAACAAACATGATTCTAATTTCTAGTAGATCAACTCTTGGTTCCATCACATCAGGCATCCAACATAGAATCAACATGCATCCTTGTTGGTCCTGAATCCCCATTATACCAGGATGTCTATAACTATCTCCAAAATAGTGTCTTACCTCCCAACTTGTCTAGGAAATAGAGAAAGTCCCTCATCCACCAATCCTTTAGGTATACCATCCTCTCAAATAATTTATATAGAAAAAGTCTATATGGAATGCTACTATGATGTCTCACTTCCATAGAATCCTAGAAAGATTTGTACGAGGTACATGAATGAATATGTCAAACCCATGGAGGTGGCAACAACTTAGATAAGAAGATCATCTGCATGGGATACTATTGGCCCATAATAGAGATAGTTGCACACAAACATGTACAAAGGTGTAGATAGTGTCAGATTCATGGAGACCTCATCCATGCACCAGCCCAGGAACTAAATCCTATCACATCACCATTGCCATTTTCCATTTGGGGATTTGACCTAGTGGGAAAAATTACACCTTCTTCAGCAAATGGACACAAATACATCATAGAAGAAACAAAGTACTTCACCAAGTGGGTGGAAGTAATTCCTCTCACTTACATAACTAGAAAGAAAATAGAAATGTTCATACTTAACCACATTATCTGTCGATACGGGATCCCTCAAAATATCCTGACAGATCATGGTACACCTTTTCAGAATAAGGATGTTGAAGAGATATGTGAATAGTTCTATATCAAACAAGGGTTCTCCTCATTTTATTACCCTCAAGGGAACAACCAAGACAAAGCTACAAATAAGACAATCTTGAAAATCTTGAAGAAAACAGTGAACAAATCAGGATGAGATTGGCATTTACAGCTTAGTGTCGCGTTATGGGCATATAGAACTAGCATGAGAACACCTACAGGAGACACTCCTTTCTCCCTAGTCTATGGATCAGAGGTAGTATTACCCCTTGAAGTGGAAATCCCATCCTTGAGGATATCATTAAAGAACCTGGTTTCAGATGAAGACTATAGAGTAGCAAGGCTTAGTGAACTGGAGTTACTAGATGAAAGAAGACATCATGCCTTCGATAACTTACAAGGCTATCAGAATCACCTTAGAAGGAACTATCATAAGAAGGTGAAGCCATGAAAATTTGAGGTAGGAGACCTTTTCCTCATAGAAAATCAAAAGAATCAAGAAGAGTGAGTCAAGCCCAGAAAGTTTGAGCCTAATTGGCTAGGACCATTTGTCATTGTCAGCTCTACTCAGAGTGAGGCATTCATGCTATAAACAATAGAAGGAGATAAAATCCCCAGATACATCAATAGCATGCTTCTCAAGAGGTTCTACCCTTAAGGTCTCTATGGTTAAGGCACCTATCTACATATCCAAAAAATACCAAAAAAAAAAATTAGAAAATACAAAATGTTACCTTGGTGAAAACCTGGCAATCAGGCGCCTTTGCGATAGAAAAAAAATTTAAAAAGCAAAAAAGTAAAGACAAAAAAAATCACTCTCTTAGTGAAAACCTAGAAACCATGCGCTATTGAGTAGGTACCTTGGTGAAAACCTAGCAAACAGGCGCCAAGTTTTCAAATCTAGCTTCACCATCAATAAAATCCAAGATCAAAAGCCTGAGCACACTTCAAATGCAAGACTGACTACCCAAGCTATATCCAGAAGCACACTCCCCTCTGAGCACCAAACACTTACCCATGGTTAAATACTGGTCCACCATACTAGGGGGCAATTCTAATGTCTTGAAAAAATCCAAAAAATTAGAAAACTCATCAAAAATCCTAAAAAGATTAAAATGTTCTGAGAAAATCAATCTTCATCAAAAAACATTCAAAAAATTACAAAATCCCAAGCAATAAAACCAACTCAATTATCAAGAGATCAAAGTGCAATCATGCCCAGTCAATGAATGTCACAATCATGAGCTTTGCAAATCAACATTGGGCTCATTTGACACAACTTTATCAATCTATCAAATCAATCAGCAAGCAACTAGCGTCCAAGCTAGGCTATCAATTATCAGAATCATGAGCTTTGCAAACCAGCATGGGGCCCATCTAACACATCTTGATCAGCTACCAGCATGATCACAATCAATCTTTGAAATCATATCAATCATCCTACACAGTGATGGATACACTCAAACCAGACAGGTTAGTCTTATATGAGTAATCTATTACTGAAACTAGACACACTCAAGCAATCAAGCCAATCAAGCCTATCCAAAGAGTCAAGCCAATAAAGATAATCCAACTGCATCGAGGAACCATCCAAAAATGTTGACTAGGTCAGTCAATTGGTCAGATGTCAGTCTATATTTTGCGGTTATGTTCTTACGCTACTCCAGGATCCACCATGTGAGGAGAGTAGCTATGATAGATCATGACTTATTTTCTTTGATTGGTGTATGTTGAATGTTCACTTCAATTTTAGGGCCATGATGATTTAGGATAAATGTAGTAGGGGCTGTCACTTATATGGTAGCCACGCAGTTCCACGATCTAAGATTAACCCTGGGAAAGAATTGGACATTCCTTCTCTTTTATTTTGCTTGTTTGGTTTATAGAATCAAGAGCTCACATCGCTATTTAGATGGACTCTGAGTGATTTGGAGTTCTATCTTGGTTTCTATGGTCTTTCCCTTTATTTTGCAAACAAGAGCTCATGATGCTATCTAGATGGACTCTAGGGGCATAGGAGTTCTATCTTGTTTTCTTGGCTTTCCCTTTCAGAAATCAAGAGCTCGCGGTGTTATCTAGATGGACTCTGGGTGCATAGGAGTTCTATCTTGGTTTCTTTTCTTTAGTTAATTTAGAGGACAAAGTGATATCCATATGGTTAATATCTGGGTGCTTTTGTCTCTCTTTCTTTTCAAACAGGGAATATAGATAAACCCAGATGGTCAATATTTGGGGTGCACTAGGTTCACTTTCTATTCAATCTCTCCACTCCTTGCACTATGAAGAGGTCATGGCGGTATCTAGGTGGTATGTGATCTAGATCATTCGACGCTCTTCAAAATTTTAGAAAATATTAAAAAAAAGATGCAATGATGACAAATATTAGAAATAGAGGTAGCGACTTGGGACACTCATCCTTTCTATCAAATCATATCTATCGAAAAAAAAAGAGAATAACTTTCAATTCTATCATTCCATTCTATTAGATCAATCTCAGAGCACATCTTTCCAAACTAACTTCTTTCTAAATAACACATGCTTTACTCAAAATTTTTGTGTATGGTAGATTGCATTCATTTATTGCATAAGAAAAATCCAAAACATGTGCATAGTAGATCATATAATCAATGCATCCATCATCAATAACATCATAACTAACATAGGAATTCATTCATCATCATCATATATTGATTCACTTTTTCAACAAATTAATGCTCATTTGACGCATTTTCTATGCTTAATTTGTTGAGGGGGCATATAGTCCACTTGCTATCACTGGGGCAAGCTAGGGCAGGATCAAATCTAAAAATTCTTTGACACACTGCAACAAGTCACATCGCATCAAAGAAAGGCAAATGTAGACACCCAAAAATGGATAGGCTTGCAAATTTACATTAAAAACACTAATTTTCATCTATTAATTAATGGTTTTTTAATCATTAATTAATCATCTATTTTCTTCTAAATTCATTTCCCAAATCATCTAATCAAATTCCCAAAATTAATTAAATAATT
>MU226306.1:522189-541259 GCA_018584345.1 Thuja plicata
TCTATTAATTAATGGTTTTTTAATCATTAATTAATCATCTATTTTCTTCTAAATTCATTTCCCAAATCATCTAATCAAATTCCCAAAATTAATTAAATAATTAATTTTATTTAATTAATTAACTTTATTTGATTAATTACAAATTAATTAATTAATTAAATTCAATTACCTATAGTGTAAATTCAATATTTAAACTTACTAATTAAATTCTTCCAATTAAATTAATTTTAATTAAATTAATTTAATTTCATTCAATAAAGCAATTCTAAATAAAAAAGAATTCAATTATCTCACATGTTGAAAATTGTAATTAAATAAATGAATTAAATATTCATTTATCTTCAAAGAGATAACTCCAATCAGATCACATGCGTTACTCCACCCATCTCTCCAGTCCACATGGGTAACTTCACCAACCTCTTTAGTTCAAAAAGGTAACTCACAATTAGCTCTTCAGTCAACCAAACTCTGTCTCCTCTTTACCAATTGAAGAGGTGGAGTTTACTGATGGCTTCTCTAGTTGCCTTTGATCTGAACCGTTCATCACCCTATCTTTGGGATTGATCTCAACCATTCATTTCATCCCCAATTCCTATATAATAAACCCTTCATAACCATTTGAAGGATCCAAGATTTCAAGCTCTTGTGCGCCATTACTATGTCAGTTTGGTTCTAGCATTCAAGCCATCTTGTGATCACACACTCATTTCAATTAGGAAATTCTCGACACTTCTCAAGTCACAGATGGTGGCCACACCAATACTGAGCATCAAGAATAGTGTTTTGGTAGGAGTAGAGAGAGATAATAGAAGCTTCAAGTGCTTCTCTGTTTGCATTTATTTGTTTTCCTTTCTTGTGCTTGTATATTTTATTGGTTACCTTTCAATTTATTTGTTTTAGTAGTTATTGTGTACTTGATTTATATCATTTGTGAAACATTTTCTACTAACCCTTGCCTTTGGAAAGCTTGGGAACCACGGATCATGAAAGAGGAGGTGTACACCTTGTAGGTTGTTTTGGCCAACCATCCATGAATAAGGACTATGTTACAAAGTCCCTAATGTGTTTTAGGTGTGCTTAGTGTTATGAGAGATTAGGGTTTGTGTGTGGTTGAGTCAAGTTCATTCTAGGGGTCTAGCACCTAGAAGTCAACCAAAAGGTTAAAGGGTTGACCAAAATCCCAATATGGGAAGATTTTTAAGTTTTTAACATTTTCAAGTCATTTGAGGTCATTTGGTAAGGTTTGAAACCAAATAGGACCCTCAAAGTGAAGAAAGTGTCATTTTGACAAAAGTTGTCAAAGTTGTCATGACAACTTTTCAAAGTCGTCATGACAACATTTCCTAGATTTTAGGAATCAGCTCTTATGATGCCCAAATCCCAACCAAAGGGTCTAGAAATGAGGGATGAGAGTATATAAGACTATTTTCAACCCTAATCTGATAGTTAGATTTCATATTGTATGGACTGGTTATTGAAAAGAACCAATTTACAGTGTAATTAGGATACATAACCATCATCCATCACTTTTGTGGATTGAATGGATTGAATGAAAGAATGGAGAATGTTTGAAATGTAATTCCTTAGATATCTATGGCATTGGATTAGTTAATTGTTCTTTCTAGTTAGCTTTTGTTTAATTTCTTGAATTTTGTGAGTTCACTGGCCAGTTTTGGTCCAGTCATGTAAAAGATGGCTTTTCTCGGTGTTCCTGTGGTTAAAAATCCATGACCAGTTGGAATACATTAGAGTCTTATATATAATTTGTAGATATGGCTTGTGGAGTGTGTGTGTGTGTGTGTACGGGAAGCTTGAGAACATTCAAGCCCTAGGCGAGTACTGTTTATTCTGGCTAGGGTAACTGAACAGTGCAGAGGCAATGCAGGTTGCTGAGTGATTGGTATGTGCCAATCAAGGTTGGAGGAGTATAGGGGCATAAATTTAATACCTTATGATGGAAAGAGAAGTTCTGAGGAACTCATTTGATCAACTAAAGAAGCTAAAGAAGCCAAACTAGTCTTCATGCCCTAGAAACCCTTATTTTTAGGGGTTTGGTGAAAGTCCATTGTATGGAAAAGATTGGAGTCAAAGACCTTGAAAATATTTAAGGTGAGGAAAAACCCACAAATATTATGAAATTTTTTTCTAGGGGTGTTAAGGGATTTTGGGAGAAAATCCACCTTTTTAGTGATTAGGAGGGCTAATAGGCCTAAAAAGGCTGCTGGGCCTAAAAGACTAGTAATTTGGAACCCGATTAGAAAATGCGCAAAAGATTCACAAAATTGGATCCATAGGGGTTGGATTAGACCCAAGAGGAGTTAGGGAACCAATCCAAAAGAAGTTGACACCGTTGGAATGGTATGAGGTTAGTGAGGCCATGGATGTAAGAAGGTTATGGAGGAGAGTCTAGTGAAGGGTTTGAAGTTGTTGGTGAGCTTGTAGTGTGTGAGGGGATCAAATAGGTAACCTCTAGTTAGGGTAGAGATGGAGACCCTAAGGAAGACCAAGATAAGTCATTAGAGAGTGATAGAAGCCTCTAGGAGAGGAGCTCCCCATCAAATTGGTATCAGAGCCATTGAAAGGATTGGGAGTGGATTAGTGTATGACAGAGTGGAGTGAATCCATAGGTGAGAACATCATGGTGACCAATGCAGAGTTCACCAAGGATTTTTTAGAGAAAAAAATCAAGAATAGGATTCTTGAAGAAGAAATGGAAGAAATGAAGATAAAGATGGTAGAAGTGGTAGATACTGCTAGCAAGTTGAGAGAAGAAATGCATGAAGGGATAGATAAAGGAAAGAAACTAGTAGAAGAGGAGGTAGAATCAAAGCCTGACCCTCTTCTACCTAAGGAACCATTCCTCAAGTCACTCAAGGCATTGAGTGGGAAGGCTCTAGAAGGAATACCAATGTTCTCTGGTAAGATGGATACAAAAATGGTTATGGAATGGCTTGAAGGGATGGAGAATCACTCTAAGTGTGATTGGATTACAGAAGCACAAAAGGTGAAGATAGCCAAATCAAGGCTAAGAGGAAAAGCAATCACATGGTGGAAGTTCTTGTAGGAAGAAAGAGAGAAAGAGGGAAATAAGCCCATAGAAAATTGGAAGACAATGTTTGCAAAGGTGAAGGAGAATTACCTTCCAGAAGGTTATGACATTTAACTGCATAAGAAGAGGCAGAAAATTAGGCAAAAAGACCTAGATGTGCTAGCCTATATCAAATAATTTCAAAAAAATTGTCTTAGATCAAGAATCCAGGAGACAAAGAGTATCAAATTTCCAAGATACCTTAATGGATTAAGGTGTAACATTAAAGAAGAACTTATTCTCTTTACCCTGAATTCCATTCATAGTTGTTTTCAAATGGCTTTGAAAGTGGAAGTGAAACTCAAGAAGAGACAACATTATAGCTCTAGAGGTAGAGGAAGGGGCAGAGACAATACATGTGGCCATAGAGGAGGTTCAAGTGGAAGAGGCAGTGACAATAGAGGACAAAGTGACTCCATATATTTAGAGCAAGGAAAAGAAACAAGAAGTAGGGTTGGATACAATAATAGAGAAAGAATTTCTTATAATAGTGGTAGAGAAAGATCAAGAGGTTTTGGGAGAATCTCTCACTTTTGTTCCATGAAATTCTACAATTGTGGGCAGTTGGGACACCCTGCATATAGGTGTCTAGATAAACCAACATCCTCACAAGGGGAGAAGAAAATAGCTTATGTCCAAGAAGAAGATTGATCTAAATAATCAGAGGTGAGCCTAGATTCAGAGAAAGGAGAACACCTTATGTTGAGAAGAATACTAATCAAGACACCCACAAAAGATGAGCACAAGTAGAGGAGGGCTCTTTTCAGACTAAAATGCAAGATATTAGGGAAAGTGTGCAAGGTGTTCATTGATTTAGGGTCAACAGATAATGTTATATCTGAGGAGGTAGTAGAGAAGTTGAAGCTCACCAAAATCCCACATGTGTGTCCTTATAAAGTTACATGGTTGAATAAGGGCCAAAAAATCTTGTTGAATGAACAAGTGTGGGTAGAATTTACCATTGGAAAGTATCAGGATATGATACTATGTGATGTATTTCTGATGGATGCTTGCCATCTGTTGCTTGGCAGACCATGGCAGTATGATACAGAAGCTGTCCATAATGGGAAATATAACAAGTACTCCTTCAAGAAAAATGGGGTAACTTTCAAAATATAGTCTTTAATAGAAGAAGACATAGTCGAGAAGGTATAGTCTAGTGCCATGTTGATGAATGGAAAAGAATTCCGAAGGGATATGAAAGATGAAGAAGTTGGCTATGCAATCTTGTTAAAGCCAAAGGAGGAGGAGACTCATAAGCAAGCACCTATTCCAAAAGAAGTGAGAGAACTGTTGGACCAATTCAAGGACATAATATGTGAGGGTACACCAGCTTCACTACCACCAAAGAGGGAGATAATTCATCAAATTAACTTCATACCAGGAGAATCCTTGCCAAACAAAGATGCATACAAGATGACACCAGAACAAAAAAAGGAGATAGCTAGATAGGTGCAAGAATTATTTGATCAAGGATTGATTAGGAAAAGCATCAGCCCTTGTTCTATCCTAGTGGTGTTGGCTCCTAAGAAGGGAGGTAAGTGGAGGATGTGTACTGATTCTAGGGAAATTAATTTGATAACTATCAGGTATAGATTTCCAATTCGTAGAATATAAGACTTGACAGATTGCTTGGGGGTGCTAAGTACTTCTCTAAAATTGAATTGAAGAGTTGGTAATATCAAATTAGGATGAAGGAATGTGATGAGTGGAAGTTTTCATTTAAGACTATAGAGGGGTTATATGAATGGTTAGTTACGCCCTTTGGGCTTACCAATGCACCAAGCACCTTTATGAGGGTGATGAATGAGGTCTTGAAGGACTATATAGGAGTCTTTGTAGTTGTCTATTTAGATGACATCCTCATATTCAGTAAAATCAAAGAGGATCATATGAAACACTTGGAGTTAGTGTTGAAGAAGTTGCAGGAGGAGAAACTCACCATAAACCTTGAGAAGAGTGAGTTCATGAAGGAAGAGCTAGTCTAACTTGGCTTTGTAGTTTCCAAGGGTGACTTGAAAATGGATAAAGAGAAAGTAGAGGCCATATTGAACTGGCCTACTCCTAAGATAGGGAATGAAGTTAGGAGCTTCCATGGGTTAGCCCAATTCTATAGGAAGTTCATTAGGATATTGAGTGAGATTTGTGCTCCAATACTAGAGACTATCAAAGGAGGATTGAAGATTAAATTCATATGGAATAAGGCAGCTAATGAGGGGTTTGAAAGGTTGAAAATAGAAGTAGCCACTCAAACTATATTTTTGTTACCTATTTTTGATAAACCATTCATTGTGGAGTGTGATGCAAGCAGCATTGCAGTAGGGGCTATCCTAAGCCAAGAAGGTAGGCCTGTCACCTTTTTTAGTGAAAGACTCAATGAGGCTAAGTCTAGGTACTCTTCCTATGACTTGGAGATATATTCTCTTGTACAAGCCTTAAATAAATGGAGGTATTATATATTTCCGAAAGATTTTGTTGTCTTTACAGACAACCAAGCATTGAGTTACATAAACACTCAAGACAAGCTTAGCTTGAGACACATAAAATGGATGGAGTTCCTACAGTCATATTCCTTCACTATAAAAAATAAGAAGGGGGTGCAAAACAAAGTTGCAGATGCCCTTAGTAGGAGACTACTAACCATTCAAGAGATTTAGTTGCAAATTATAGGATTTGAAGGTTTTAAAGACCTATATGAGGGAAATTCAGATTTCTCAGAGATTTGCAAAGTGTGCAAAGATTTTGAGAATCACTTTCATAGTGATTTTGCAGAGTATACATTGCAGAATGGATTTCTATTCAAAGGAAATAAAATTTGTGTTTCAAAAGGTTCAATGAGGGAGAAGCTCATAAGGGAGAAACATAATGGGAGCCTAAGTGGACACTTTGGACTAAATAAGACATTGGAGTTAGCGGAAAGGTTGTATTGGTGGAAAAAAATGTAGAAGGAAGTAAGGAGATATGTGGAACAATGTGGCATATGTTAGAAGGCTAAAGGAACTTCATAAAATGCAAGACTTTACCAGAAATTACCCATCCCAAGTAGACCTTTCGAGTGCATAAGTATGGACTTCATAGTGGGGTTACCTAGGACTCCAACTAGTTTAGACAGTGTGTTTGTAGTGGTAGATAGGTTTAGTAAGATGAGCCACTTCATACCATGCAAAATAACACATGATGCCAGCCATATTTCCTACTTGTTCTTCAAGGAGATAGTGAGGATTCATGGTCTACCAATGAGAATTATTGCAGATAGGGATGTGAAGTTCATGGGGCACTTTTGGAAGACTCTATATAAGAGACTAGGTACAAACGTATCTCATGGATCTTCCTATCATCATAAAATGGATGGGTAGAGTGAAGTAATCAATAAAGTTCTTGGGAACTTACTTAGATGTCTGACAAAGGAATATGGATAAGGATGGGAGAAATTTATCCTACAGGCAAAATTTACTTATAATGATAACACAAATAGGACTACAGGGAAAATTCCATTTGAGATTGTGTATGGGGCACATCCAAGGGGTATGATGGAGCTCAGAGACCTCAAAGGATATGAGAGAGTTAGTTGACATGCTGATGAATTCACACAATCAATAAAGGAAGTTCACGAACAAGTGAAAAAGACCTTAATGGAGGCCAATTAGAAGTTGAAGGCTAAAAGAGATGAGGGAAGAAGAGATTTGAAGTTTGAAGTGGGTGAGTTAGTAATGGTGTTCCTAAATAAGGAAATACTACAAAAGAGGATACCTAGTAAGCTACAAATGAAAAGGATTGGACCTTGCCAGATATTGGCTAAGTAAGGACCCAATGCTTACAAGGTGGAGTTGCCCAAGGCGATGTCAATTTCTCCAATCTTCAATGTGAAGGATTTGATCAAGTATAAGGGGCCAAATATGGATGAGTTGTAGTACAGAGGTGCATAAGGATGTGGGAGAGTTCAAGACTCTAGAACAAGTCAAGACAAAAGTGGAAAAGATATTGGATTAAAGAGTAAACAGGAAGACTAGACACAAAGTCTATATGGAGCATCTAGTGAAGTGGATAAAACAACTAGAGTCTAAATCCACTTGGATATCTGAGAGTGACTTCAAGAAGCATGGAATCAATGAGGAGTTCCTGACACCAAAGGTACCTTAACTTTATTTTTGCAGGGGGAGGATGGTGCAGGAGCACCCTAAGGTCTTGAGCAAGATCTTTAGTCATTTTGGCTTGTAGGTTGGTTAGGAAAACCATCCATTAAAAATAAATATGTTATAAAGTCCATAGTGTGTTTTAGGTGTGCTTAGTGTTAGGAGAGATTAGGGTTTGTGTATGGTTGAGTCAAGTTGATTCTAGGGGTCTAACACCTAGAAGTCAACCAAAAGGTTAAAGGGTTGACCAAAATCCAAAAATGGGAAGATTTTTAAGTTTTTAATATTTTCAAGTCATTTGAGGTCATTTGGTAAGGTTTGAAACCAAATAGGACCCTCACAGTGAATTAAGTGTCATTTTGACAAAAGTTGTCAAAGTTGTCATGACAACATTTCTTAGATTTTAGGAATCGGCTCTTATGATGCCCAAATACAAACTAGAGGGTCTAGACATGAGGGATGAGAGTATATAAGACTATTTTAAACCCTAATCTGACAGTTAGATTTCATATTATACAGACTGGTTATTGACAAGAACCAATTTACATTGTAATTAGGATACAAAGCCATCATCCATAAATTTTGTGGATTGAACAGATTGAATGAAAGCATGGAGAGTGTTAGAAATGTAATTCCTTATATCTCTATGGCATTTGATTAGTTAATTGTTCTTTCTGGTTAGCTTTTGTTTAATTTCTTGTATTTTGTAAGTTCACTGGCCAGTTTGGGTCCAGTCATGTAAAAGATGGCTTTTCTTGGTGTTACCGTGGTTCAAAATCCATGACTACTTGGAATAAATTAGAGACTTGTATATAATTTATAGATATGTCTTTTGGAGTGTGTGTGTGTAGGGGAATATTGAGAATATTTAGGCCCTAGGCGAGTACTGGTTATTATGGCTAGGGTAACTGAACAATATAGAGGCAATGAAGGTTGCTGAGTGATTGGTATGTGCCAATAAAGGTTAGAGGAGTGTAGGGGCATGAATTTAAGACCTTATGATGGAAGGAAAAGTTTTGAGGAACTCATTTGATCAACTAAAGAAGCCCAAGAATCCAAACTAGTCTTCATGCCCTAGAAACCCTTATTTTTAGGGGTTTGGAGAAAGTCCATTGTACAGACAAGATTGGAGTCAAAGACCTAGAAAATATTTAAGGTGAGGAAAAACCTACAAATATTATGCAATTTTTTACTAAGGGTGTTAATGGATTTTGGGAGAAAATCCACCTTTTCAGTGATTAGGAGGGCTAATAGGCCTAAAAAGGCTACTAGGCCTAAAAGACTAGTAATTTGGAACCCGATTGGAAAATGAGTGAAAGATTCACAAAATTGGATCAATAGGGGTTGGATTAGATCTAAGAGGAGTCAGGGAACCAATCCAAAAGAAGTTTACACCACTGAAATGGTAGGAGGTTAGTGAAGCCATGGATGTAAGAAGGTTATGGAGGAGAGTCTAGTGAAGGGTTTGAAGTTGTTGGTGAGCTCCTAGTGTGTGAGGGGATCAAAGAGGTATCCTCTAGTTAGGTTAGAGATAGAGACCTTAAGGAAGACCAAGAGGTCTTAGAGAGAGATAGAAGGCTCTAGGAGAGGAGCTCCCCATCATTTATTATAGCATATCTTTTAGAAGAGCATTGTGCAAAGATCCAGATATTGGAGAAATATTGAAAAATTAAAAAAAATTAAGAAAAAGAAAAAGAAAAAGAAAAAAGAAAACAAAAAGTGCTTTGGTGAAAACCTAGTAAACAAGCACCTTGGTAGAAAAATTAAAGAGAAATAAATCTATCCTATGGTGAAAATCACTTCTTATGGTGCCTTGGGAAACTACCATGATGAAAACCTGGTAAACAGGCATCATGCATAATTCCTTCCTCTTGCACTCTACACTTGGGGGAAAGTTTCATCCATGCTATCCTCCATCTTCCTATCATCTATCTTACTTGCATCCATATTCTGTCTTTGAACTTTAGTATTGACAAGGTTGAACATATCCATGAGCATCAAGTATCTTGACACCATTATCCTTTCCAACAACTTATTTACTTGTTGCATCCATGCTATCCTATCATGAAATTGCTTCTCCCTAATCCACCTTTATTATTCCTAAGCAGTCTTTCCATAATCCCAAAACCATCCCCTCATAGCCTCCATCACCCCTTTATCCTGATTGTGCTATCTTATCCACATCCTACCCAAATGGATCCATTAGTCTTGATCAGAAATGAAGGACATAAAGTACAAATTTTTTAATCAAAAGCCTCTTGACATGTCCACTCTTTTGGATCACTCACTTTCATGACAACAGATTGTTATCCCATATGCTATCTAGCACTACATCATTAGTTTTCATTTCTTATCCAAAAAAATTTTTCACATTGTTATATCCTTTGTCCTTAGCTTGGGTAATCTTGAGGAGATGGTCCTATGGGTCACATTCACTACACACACTTCATCCATCATGACCTTTCCATTTCTAATCCATCATCTTTCAAATCCATCAGTCATGTCCTATACATTGCTAGATATTGGGGGAAAACCAATGTGATCTTGTTTAAGAGCTAGTAATTTCAAAAAATAAAAAATTCAAAAAAATCCCTAAATCTCAAAAGATCAAAAAATTTAAAAATATTTTGGAAGTTTGCCCAAGAACAACACATTTGTTTTCAACTGGGGGCATTAATCCAAGAGAAATGGATTTTAGAAAAGCATACATCAACTCACATGAATAAATACATCAAACCAACCAAATAGACACTTGAACCTTTGATTTACATCATTGCTCAATTTCCCATCTGATTTTGACACCAACGTAATCCTTAACCTTCATTGACTTATTATTATCAGGATTAAAATTTGACAAAAACAAAGGATAGAAAAGGATGAAGTTCTATTTGAAATATGGATACAATAATAGCACTAAGGTTTTTATGAGGTATTGAATTTTCAAGTCATGTCTTTCTAGCCAATCAATGATGTTAAACTAAATAAGCGATGGTGAAAGTATGACATTTTTCTTGACTTTGTGTGACTATTTTGAAGAAGATCCACCAACTTGTGTGAATTCATCTAAGGACATGGTCATCAAAGAACCATCGAGGAATTTCATATAGGAAGGATGGTTAACCTTTGTTTGTTTATGCAAATGAATACCTTGTCTATTTAGATCTTCCATATCTTAATACTAAAATCCAATTGCAACAATGAATCTGATAAAACTGATATTCAGACTCCTGTAGCTGATTATTCAACTAGTGAGGGTTGTACTATTCTCTCAATGGTTACAAAAGAAATGAAAGAGGTATTCATATAATCATGATATGGTCAGTGATAATTTTACTTTCTCCTGTTCTACAATTCTCAATGTTGAAAATATCTATTACATTTCTTTCACAAAAATCTAGTGACAATTAGTTGCATTGCATGGCGTTCATATAGATTAATCTTGCATTATAATTGTTATGGGATTTTTCTTTAATCAAGGGGGTGAAATTTAATCATGGTTACATCATCAAAGTCCTAATAAACATCATCAAATATCTAACTCATCAAATTGATCAATGCTACATCAAGGATATCATTAATATACATCTACTCACCTAGGGGCAACCTTACCATCTGATCAACTAAGGGAAACCTAATTCTCTTCATTACCTATACCTACATCTACACCTGAATCATATCAAATGACCCTATCTATCATCCTCCCATCATTTATCATCCCATGAAATCCAATAAAATTGAATATCAATCAGTCAAATCATCCAATTAATCATTTCAAGTCAATCATTTATCCTATCATCAATTTTCTCATCTTGAGCGCATCAAATTTACTAACTATAGATCTTGAGGAAGGAAAATCAATCCACTTGTTCATCTCTCTAGATCTTGAGAGAGAATTATCATTTTATCCAATCAATCCATAAACCTACTTATCCTATCTGATTGACATAAATACAACATCAACCAAGTGATTCTGACTGACATCAAGTGATATCCAATCATCATCAACACATCAACAATATTTTCTCAATCATAGCTATTGGCATCAAATTTTCTCATGACTAGGGCATTTTCAAATTGAATTTATTGGGAAATGAATCTCAATTTCCCAAACTCAACCATATCATTGAAACATCATCTTGGTTCATTTCCTGAGGGGGCATCATATCTACATCAAAGATTCAAATCAAGGATTCATATCGGAGTTTGTTTTTCATCATCAGGGGAAACATCCTATCATCAATCAAATCTGGGGCATTGAAATTTCAAACTATCATTAGTGGGGCATTTTACTCCTTTCCAATCAAGGTCTATTTAAATCAGTTTTACATTAGGGAATTGCATCAATCTTCACATCAGAGTTTCAAATCAAGTTATGCATCTTGAATCAGGGTAATTCTCGCATCAGGTTATCAATCGATCGAATAAATCAATCAATCAATCAATTAGGCATCAAATCGTTAATCAGGACATTAAAATTTCTTTGAATCAATGCACTTCACACATCAATTCAAAGAGGGGCATTTATAGACACCTAAAATTGGTCAATTGTTCTCTAATCAACCAAATCTACATTTTTCATCAAATTGCTCCAAATCTCATCAAATCAATCATATGGACATTTATTAAATCAAACTAGGACAAAATAAATTTAAAGAAAAGGATCAATTACTAAATGACATTAATTAATTAAATATAAGCCTAAAGGGATTAATCAAACTATATAATTAATTTTAATCAATTAGTTTGATAGTTTTAAATCAAAAATCAAATCCAACCTATTCCCCTACATGGCTAATTTAATTAATTGATTGAATTAATAAATCCTAACATCTTTCAACATGAATTTGAGGAACCAATGAGAATTGAGAAGGAAAAGCACATGGATCACTCCATATTTGCAGTCTCTACCACTCATTTGGTCTTTTCAATTTCATCCACTCATCTTTTCCCAAGCTTTGAGACAATCATTTAAATTGTCCCCCCATTTGAAACCATTTGAATCTTTTCACTCAACCAAGGCTAAACCATGATCAATTGACTCCACCCCCTACACTTGGGAAAATCCTATAAATAGAGAGAGATTTAAAATAATAAAATATCCTAGACATTCGAATGAAAAGAATCCATACTATAGTCATTTTGAGAGCAATTTGAGAAATATCAAAGCATAATTGAGAGCATGTGCAAGCAAATTGAGAGCATTTGAGTGAATTTTTGAGGCAATTTGAGAGAATTTTTGAACTAGATAGGCATATCATTATAATTTTATCATTATAGGACTTTCACTAGTAGAGATAAATCTGAGAGCACTCTATTAGCATGCTTAGTTAGAGATCCATGAGATGCTTAAGGATTTACTTTCAATTATTAGCTTAAATTGTTAATGTTTTTTCATAGAATTGTTAGTAAATAAACTAATCTCATAGGTGTAAAAATCACACACACAAAAATATTCCAAGAGTTCAAGCTTCTTTAATGGCATCAGTGTCTAATATATCGGTAAGGAAAGGTAAGGAAAAAAGTATTGATGTTGATCACATGTCAAGTTATAAAAGGGAACTTAAAGCTATCTTGGAAGAAGAAATGAAACAAGGAGAGTTTGAAGCTCTACTAGCTAAGAGATTCCTAAAGGGGCTGGTAAGTACAAAGACAAAATTCCACTAAAATGTTTCTATTGTAATAAGATTGGACATATTGCTGCTAGATGTCCTAATGGTGAAAAAAGGATAAGTTTAGAAGATTTAAATGAAAAGATAAGAATCAAAGATTTTTTGAAGTGGATGAAGGTGTTACCAATGAAGAATAAGGAGATAATGAGGAAGAAGATTTTGTGTTTTTTGCAGTCAAAGAAGATCTATGAAGGAGAAAAGGCACTAGTTTCTCATATAAGATAGAATGTTGAATGGATTATAGACACTGAGTGCTCACATCACATGACAGGTGATAAGAGTAAGTTTATTAAGCTTGATGAGTTTGATGGTGGTGTGGTAAGGTTTGGTAATAGTATACCTTGTTTGGTTAAAGGTAACGACACTAATTATTTGAATGGAAAGGGTAATACTAATGATGTCTATTATGTGGATGGTCTAACACATAATCTATTGAGTGTGAGTTTAATAATAAAGGTTATATATTAGAATTAAAAGGAGGAGTATGCAGAATTATTGGAAGCTCCAGTGATGATATTGCTACTGGTAGGAAGACTAGAGGTAATTTATTCTATCTTGATACTACTATGAATAGTTTTTTGGTTAGAAAAGTTGAAGATAGTTGATTATGACATAGAAGGTTTTTCCATGTAAACTTTCTTAGTTTAATAAAAGTGAGTAAGACTAATGCACTTAGAGGATTGCCTCAATTAGTCAAACTAGAAAACATGATGTGTAAAGAATGTCAGTTGGGTAAGTAAACTAGTTATCATTTAAAAAGCAAGTCTTTTTCATCTAAAAGCATACTTGATTTGGTGCATACTGATCTTTGTGGGCCTATGAGATAGAAGAGTTATCAAGGTGAAAGATATTTCATATTTTTTACTAATGACTATTCTAGAATGATGTGGGTGACTTTCTTCAATGAGAATTATGATGTCTTTCATAAATTAAAATAATTTAGAGCATTGGATGAGAAGGAATCATGTAAGAGTTTTAAATGTTTAAGATCTGATAGAGGTGATGAGTTTACTTTTGAAAAATTTGTTAAGTAATGTGAAGACTATGGAATCAAGAGACAAATGTCTACACCAAGGAATCCACAGAAAAACAATCTTGTAGACAGAAGGAACATATCCATAGTGGATGCTGCAAGGACTATGTCGATTCAAGGAGATGTACTAAAGATGTAATAGAGAGAAGAAATCAATACTTCTATTTATATGTTGAACCAAGTGAAAGTAAAGAAAGGAATAGATAAGATTCCCTATGAGCTATGGTATGGTCACTCAGCTAGTGTTAATTATTTCAAAGTTTTTGGTATTAGATGCTACATTAAGAGAGATTATGACACTAGAAAGTTTGATCCTAAGAGTGATGAAGGTATATTTTTGGGTTATTATACTAAGAGTAAATCATACAAGTGTTTCAATAAAATAAATAACAAGATGATTGAAAGTGAAAATGACAAGGTAGATGAATACCCTAAAAAATATTGTGATTCAAGAAAGTAACAGAGGATGACCGCAAGATTGTGTATATTGAATTGGAAGTACATGCACCAACATATCAAAATAATGAGAGAGAAGTGGTTCAACTGGTAGAAGAAGAAGCTCCTAGACCTTAACTAATGATACCTAGGTTTGTATAGATTAATCATTTAGTTGATCATATTATAGGTGATAAAATGCAGGTGTTCAAACAAGAAGAAATATTAAAGAGATTACTTGTTTAATTTCTAAGTGTCAGCCTAACACAGTGAAGGAAGAAATCAAGGATGAAGATTGGGTAAAACCTATGGAAGAAGAACTTGATTAGATTGAGAAGAATGGTACATGGTCACTTGTTCCTAGACTTGAAGTTAAAAATGTGATTAATACCAAATGGGTTTTCAAGAACAAACTTAATGAAGATAGAGATGTAATCAGAAACAAGGAAAGGCTTGTGTGTAAGGGCTATGCACAAGAAGGAATAGACTATGGTGAGACTTTTTCTCCAATAGAAATACTACAAGGGGTAAGAATTATACTTGCTAATGCTGCTTATAAGAAGTTAAAATTATTTCAAATGCATGTCAAGTCATCTTTTTTGAATGAAATTCTTGAGGAATAATTTTACATAGAACAACCTGATGGTTTTTCATTGATAAAAGAGAAGGACATGGTATGAAAGATACAAAAGGCACTATATGGAATGAAACAAGCTCTAAGAGCATGGTATGAAAGGCTACATTTTGTGTGTGTGAATATTGTACCTACAAGCTACAACACAACACTTCAATATGTCATTATATTAATGGTTAAAACTATGAAGATTGAAATAAAATCATAAGCAAACCATCAAAACTGATATATTGCTTCCTATCTAAGAAGAGTGTGATTAAATCCTATAATTTCCCTCAAATTATGCATAAATCAATGATATATACAAGATTAGAATGGAATATTTAATGAGAAACATGAAGCTAAATAGTCATGCAAAGTTAATTTTAGAGCACCAAAGAAGATTATGTAATTATCTATGTGAGTTCATGAGCTAAGAATGCATTTAGATTTCTAGAAATTAGAGCAGCATAAGAGTATAATTGAAATTATTAGAATTGGGGCCAATTGAGCTCAAAGTTCAATCCTTTTTATAGAATAATTTGAGGGATGAATGGTTGAGATTGATTTGTAAAGAGAGGTGAAGATTGAATCTTTGGTGATCCACGTGAGTGATCCAGGTGAGTGAACTCCCATTGGTTCATGGATTGAATTTCCATGTGCAAGTGATGAGTTATAATTATAAACTTTATTTAATTCCTTTTAATTAATTACTTTAGCCAAATATTTAATTGTTTTGATTTGATTTAAATAAGCCAATGTAATTAATGTGAGTTAGTTATGAAATCACTTTAATTTTAGAAGATTAAATTGATTTTAATGAATTATGTCAATAATTGAATAATTTCCTTGACATAATTAGGGGTATGATCACACTTAGGCCAAATAGGGTCTCTAGTTAGAGTAGACCAAATTAGGGTGGTTAAATTTTCCCCTCTTTGAATTGATATGCGAGAAGTGCATTGATTCAAAGAATGTCTCATGTTGACTTTAGAAAGTTTGTGAATTTTTCCCTTGATTGAATGAAATGGCTAATGAGATCAGTCTTGAACTTGATTGAACTATGAATGATAGTATCAACTTTGAACTTGATCGAACAAAGGTCAATAAAAAAAAGATCTAAAGATACCAATTTTGAACTAGATTGAACAAGAATTGATAATACTGACTCCAAACTTGATCAAATGAAGGTTAGTATAAAGCTGCTAAGAGATGTGAGGTATCAATTCTAAACTTGATCAAATGAGAATTTATACTAATGACTCTGAACTTGATCAAACAAAGGTTAGTACAAAGTTGTTGTGAGCTTTATAAATATCTGAGAGATTTGAGGCATAGATATCTGACTTATTTAGGACTAAATCCTTCTATCCAATAGTCCCAACTTGATTGAAGGAAACTACCATGCCCCTAGTCTTTTTATGATGAAGTCAGTTTTTTGCTTTTTGAGCAAGAATTTGATTGATTTTAAGTATGATCATGCCCCCTCCGGAATTAAATAGAAGGAAATAAAATAAAATCCCTTTGTAGAATGATATATCAATGGAACAAATTGATTGGATTGAGAAAGAATCAATTAGAAGAGGCAATGAAGCAAATGTGTGTTAAGAGAAAATACAATTTCACCAAGCTGACTACTAGAAAATGTAAAATTTGAGTATAATAAAATAATGTATGACTAGGATTGTGATGTGTAATTTTTTGATAGAGAACCCAAAAAACTGATTGTGTAAAGTCTGTGAATCATTTTCTAAACATATAGAAAAATTTTGCATTTAGAGGAGACTGTTGCAAAATTTTTACTGAGTTGTTAAAAACATCATCTGTCCATTTGATTTCGTTCCTGATAGATTTTAGAAGAACAAAATAGATGTGTAGATATGATTCATACTTTTATGGTGTACTTGGTCCTTATGATGATTTAGAGTAGATTCATGTGATGACATCATTTATGCTCTTTGGTTATTATTGATATATAGATGTGTTTGATGATTTTATGTGGATATGCAGATGTATATTTTTTTTGAAATTTTCTTTATGCAAATATATGTATGGATGCACTTAGGATGTAAAAATGCAATACTTGAATGCTTTTTTTTTGTATTTTCTCTTTCCTCACTGTGAATTCAAAATGAATTCAATGGATATGCAATGACATGAATATATCAGTAACATAGATTAAGTAGTCAAAATTTGATTTTGAATGAACCATAAAATCATTTTGAGCTCAAACTCTTATGATGTTTAAAAATGAATCATGCAATCTTAAATGCAAATAAATGTAGACTTCTAGGGTTGTCACTTATTTGTGTACATTTTAGCATTTTATCATCATAGGGTGTTGGTGTAACGGACATCATTAGATAGTACAACTTTCACTAATACCCAAAAATTATCATGAAATTATGAATACTATGTTTATTGGATGCAATGTAAAAAATAATCCTAAGCATCAAGACATAGAGCCCAGGATGACTTGTTAGTTATCTCCTTTTTCTTTAAGAATAATCTTTTTTTCATGTGTAATGTAAGATATGTAACCTGCAATGACCTTAAATATTCATATCCTTGGGTACATAATATGTCATGCACCTTACTAAGAATTTTATTAGAAATAGAAAAAAGGAAATTGGTTCAACCTCTCCATAGTTTATACAATACTAGGATCAAGATATATGCAGCTATCCACTCATGTTGGAAGATATTACCATAAACATCCATGTTAGGTTAAATTTATAGGATCATTGAAACAATCACCATACGCAAAAAACCAAGAAAACATAATGCCCCCTATCCTTGTGACTCTTTGTCTTTGAATGGATGTCATGGAGTAACTCAGAAGATATAACAAAAAATAATTGATAATCAATAAAATAAAATTCATAACTACTTAAATGCCCCTATTTTGAAACATCATCAAAACATAAAAGGGTCATGATCAAACCAAGATCAGTTTATATGTGCTTATGTGGTGTTGAGGAACACTGTTGATTCATTATTCAATCACAATAGAGAAATAATAAATCGCAACTTGGAATTAAGAAATATGTTTTTATGTCTGAGTAAGTGGGATAAACATTACCAACAATTGCAATCCATTATAGTTTTAAGGAACACTTGTTGGATTAAAATGTTGAGAAACAATAGTATGATGTCTGTTATAGGTAGGTGGTGTTTAAGAAATGCCTTTGTTTGTGATAGTGAGATTTTGATGCAAGTATTAAGAAATACTATTTGTAGTGGAAAACCATTGTAGACAAGGACCTAGGAAAGCCTAACAAACCCTAAGCAAACATGCTAGCAAAGATGCCCCCAGTACAGAATGATTATCCCTAAGATGCAAATGCAAACCAATCCCAGGCAAGGATAAGACATTTATGAGGAATTTAGAGTCAATCAATAGCACAGGTGTGATCATGAAGGATTAGTATTACTAGTGCATTGATAGATGGAGCACAGAGTACAAGTGACACATGTTTTCTAGGTTTTTACCACTCGGTAAATATTTTTTAATTTTTCTACCAAGACGCCTATTCTTTAGATTTTTCGCCAAGGCACTTTTTCTATTTTTCATTTTTTTTTTCTTTTTTCTTTTTTTTTGTTAGTATCAAGGCACCTGTTTGCCAGGTTTTCACCAATGATACATTTTTGTAGGACTTTTTCAACTTTTTGGACTTTCTTCAGGATTAATTTTATGATTTTTTTTTTTAATATTTTCTGAGAATCATTTCCACTATACATGCCCTTCAGCCAGATCTCAAGCATAGAACAAATTCAAGTGTATGGTATTGATGGTGTAGTGCCTCACCGACCCTACCATGGAAAAATAATTGAAGAAGTAAGTGGAAGAAAACAAGTTTCAAGAGGAGGAGGTAAGTATTTTAATTTATGATAGTAAAGGATGTAACTAGCATTAATTTAATATTAATTTAGCATCTTGTTTTGAAATGCATCTGTCATATTAATTTGTGAATGTTAGAAAGATGTGATATCTTCGTTATTACAAATTATTAAGTTAATATGAATTTGGAAATTTAATTAAAAATAAAATGGGCTGGCTTTTATTGAATTGGAGATCATAAATTTATGAAATCATCCA